>CM054061.1:122263058-122563144 GCA_028641055.1 Alopecurus myosuroides | reverse complement strand
TGTGTGTTCTTTCCAAATATGAAATTTGTTATCTATTTTGAACAATTAAAAGTGGTGAAAACAACAATTGCTTGTGTAACCCTTTAAGAAACCAAAATTCCTAACTTAATGAATGAATTTCCAAACTTGGTAAACCTTATTTCCAATTGGTTCTATTGTTGTTATTTTGTTGTTTTCCTCATCCATGCATCATGCTAATTCACTTCCACAAGATGATTAGTTGTAGAACAATTAATTCAACCATAATTTATGGGCTTTTCATATGCAATCCAATTGCATGTGGGTCCATTTAATCATGTTGTTATCTTGTCAACTAGTTTATTTCTATGCATCAATTAAATGGTCATGCATCATCCCATGATTGTGCACTATGCCATGATATTGATTGTTTATCTTTCTGCATTGTTTGTTTGCCTCTTCTCGGATAAACGACCACGTTGAGACCGACGATACTTACGACACCCTTCTAAGGAGTTAGCTCAGTACCAGGCTACTGGGTTGGCAGGCAAGTATTCACTCACATGAACCATCGTGTTCCTTTCAACATTCGATACCGATACTTTTTCGTTGTCTATGCTGCTAGCCCTATGAATAGTTGCTTCTGCTACGAACCTATCACATGTATCCTTTAACCCTGATATTGCCTCACCTCCACTCCTATAACCTTTTGCTTGTTGCCCGTGTCTTACTAGCATGCTTAGGGTTGTTTTGCTCGAGTCTGTTACCCGTTACTTTCTGTTACTATTCCTATTATGTTCTGGGGGCTCGATGTTTAATCAATCAATCATGCTAATGTTATTGTTAAATAATAATTTGATGATAAGGCACTGGCAGGAGGCCCTGTGTGGTTTTGAGGCCTGCTAGTGTCGACCCTAATTAGGAAAAGGGTCTTGTCTACTGATCCATGATGAGCGCACTAACCGCATGAGGGAAGCGAGTATGGGCGCCCCCCCTCAATTTGATTCGATTCGCATCTCGTCCAAATCGCCTCATTTAGTTCGTGTTTTCCATTTGCCGCATGCATGTTTTTGCGAGCCCAGGCCAGGGTGGAACTTTTGTAGTCGGCATATAGGGGGACATGTTCTTAGAGTGCTATGAGGGTCCCTTTTCTTCGGGGCTCGATTAGCCGTGCGCCCAAGGTTCTTTGGGCTTGATGCGAAGAAGAGTTGAGTTGTGTTGAGTACCTCGCTTGGTGGGTTGATCCCCCGTCTGGCGGGTTATTCTTACGTGTACGACCAAATTGGTGCACCCCTGCAGGGATAAATCTTCTCGAGAAGCCGTGTTTTCCGCGGTTATGGACTACTTGGTGAAAGTACTGGCTAACAAGTACTCAGGACAACTTAAACCTAATGTCTAACAACCTTACACCCAATGATTAACAACTTGACTAGTAATAGTCTTATTGACACAATAATCTGAACCATCATTAATCCAACTGTGTGAGTTATCCTCGGATTGCTTCTTTGGATAAGGGGCGAGATCCAGGATGGGTTTGTTTGGAGTTAGCTATAGTTGGTTACGATACACGATCTTATCTCCTTTCTGTTAGCCGGAAGTGGTAGTAACTATGTAGTTGTTTAGAGCCGCCAGTTGCAGCATCCTTTTTATCCCCTTCCCTCCGTTGAACCCAAAGCATCTGTGCTTGGTGTTGGCGGGTTACACTTTGGTGAACTGTGAGTCTTGCTTGCCAGTACGTTTATGTACTGACCCCTTTGGGGCTGTGGTTTCCGCAGACTACGTTTCCGAGGATCTACATGGTGGCTACTACGTGGAGTAGGACGAGACTGCTGACGAGTAGATAGCGGACCCGGGCAGGATCCGAGACTTCGTGGAAGGGGCTCCGTCTTTTCGTTTCCGGCCTCTTAGGCCTATTTGGTTCTTGTCTGTACTCAGACATGTTGAATGCTTCCGCTGTGATGTAATGATGATATGTTGGGACATGTGTCCTCTGGATGATTGTATTTACTATCTCTGCTCTAATGAGAGCTATTTGCAATTTATTTCCATCTTTTGTGTCCTAGAGATATGTTGTGCTATCATTTTGTTCAACGCCGTTGACGTACCATGTGTGTATGGTTTGAAGTACGTCAATGGAAGTATCCTGATTTCTATGGGATGGTTTGCGCAGATGATGAACAGTAGAGTTTGGTTGTCACACATACGTGTGTTGGCCTACTCGTAAGAGATGCGGGTGCAGGTAAACCCCGTAATCCAATCATCTGCTGTTCAACGGAACTGCAAGTATCCCCTAGAAGTCCGGGTGCGACAAATGGTATCAGAGCCTGTCTGCCTGTAGGATCCCTTTTACTGGTCGCAGTTGAGTCTAGAAACTATTTTGTAGCTATATAGGAAAAATGAAACGTGAGAGTAGGAATTCTGCCATTTTATTTCTTTGCCCACCCACCCACCCTTTTCTGGTAAGGAAGTGCAACGTTGTTTTCCCTTCTCATCTAAACTTTCAAGTTAGGATATCACGAATCCTGGTTTCTCTGGGATAGTTATATCTACTGGACCATAGGAATGGAGGTGGTTGTGACATGATTTATCATGTTGCCTACGCACGATTGAGAACGGAGGCGTGTAAGCCCCGGAAGCAGATCCTCTATTCCTTAAGGAGTAGATATTGATCCTTTATAAGCCCGGATGGGTTTTCCGTAGTACCTCAGGAGTGTTTTGTTCTTGTTTTCCCGTTGTTGTTTCGTTATCCTGTTCTTCTCAACATCCTTTTCGTCCGTTGAAATCTTGTTGTTGCTTCCCACTTCAGTTATTCTACCGGCGTCTAATCAATAACTCTGTTTCACCCTTCTGGCCAGAAAGGTTGTTGTTGTTTCGAAAACTACCAGGCTATGAGAGCTGGCATTCCTATCACCTGGGGTTGTTTCGAGGAAGCATTCCTGAATCACCACATTCCAGATAGTCTATTCTACAAATCGATCAAATTCTATTCAGCCAGACACCCTCAATGCAAAACCTCTCCCTTTACTTGAAAATGTTCCGGTGGTTTCCAAATTCCCTGACGTCTTCCAGAAGAGTTGCCAGGATTGCCTGTCATCTTGAACTTCCAGAAAAACTATCCAAGGTGCACGATGTGTTTCACGTGTCACAGCTCAAGAGGATCTTCCCAAGAAGTTTCCGGACCCTTTCTTTTCTCAGTAGGAATCTCGGGGCGCGATTCCTTCAAGGTGGGGCGTTTTGTAACATCCCAAGTATGAAAAATAGCCATTAGAATGTTTGCTCTCTGTTATTTTATGTTTTGCATCATGGCATCATGTTGATTGCAATTGTTTTGCTTGTTTTCCTTTTGTTTTCCTCTATTTTCATTTGTTTTCCAACTGTTTTCATTTGTTTTCCTTTGTTTTCTATTTGAATTTCAAACCAAAATTCAAACCTTTTGTTTCATCCTTGTGATATTACAATTTCCAAAACGATATTTCAAATCAAAACAATCAATTGTTTCCATTAAAGTTGTGATTCCAAACTGTTGTTTTGTTTCTATCAAAAATTCATTTAATACCAAACCCTTTTAAAAAATTCAACTAATTTCCAAAACATCAACCCCTTTTGAAAATTATGAAAATGACAAAACACTCCATCAATTGTTTCCATTAAACCTTAAGGTTCAAACTATTAAAATTGGCTTTTAATAACTCATTTAACTCAATTCTCATTCAAAATTCAAACCACATTGTCCAAAACAACCACCATGTTAAACTTATGAAAATTACTCAACAATTATAATCACATGCTCCCAATTAAAATTATTTGATCACCCTATTTTGAAATCTTGTTTTCAATAATCCATTAGTCACAAAATTCACTCAAATTCACTCCAATGTTCAAACAGCACCATAATTCAATTATTTTTGAAATTCCAAACTTGCATTTGGTTACTTTTCCATTAAGGAGTTGTCACAAATTTTTTCTAGAATTTTCACTAACCCAAAACTTACCTTTTCCTTCCTATTTCTAATCAGCAAAAAAAAGAAACAAAGAAAAATAATAAAAGCTAACAGCAAGGGAGAGAGAGGCAGCAGGCCCAACTCCCCCCTCAGCCCACCACTATTTTTTTCCCTAGGCCCATACCCCTTCCCCAGTCGTCTTCTTCGTACGGATTCACATCCAGAGCACCACGTAGCAGAGGAGGTGCAGCAACGGTGCAGGCACCATCCCCTCCCCCTATAAACCTAATGCCCTAACCCTAGGGTTCCCTCTGACCTCTCTTTCTCCCTCCTTCCTCTTCCCCCGCCTCCATCTTCCTTCCACCTCCCCTCCATCTCTCTCATCTCTGTATTTTTCTCTGTAACCTGAACCCACCACCGAAAGTTCCTCCTTTTGGCTCCGGCGATCGACGACATTGAGCCCCCCTCCGGCCGCGGCGAGGGCGGGAATGGAGCCGCCCCACCGCGGGCTCCCTTCTCCCCCCCTCGGCTTGGACCGGGACTGCCCGGAGCGCCGCCGCCATCGCCTCCCGTCGCCGGCCACTCGCCACCTGCTCCGCCCGACTGCTCCCTCTGTCCGACTCGAGGTGAGCTCACCTCTCCCCCTCGCCTCCCCTTCCCTCTCGCTACCCCCTCGTCCAACCTCCCCCACACAGCACGCCCCCACGGCCACCCCACGCGAGCGCACCTCGAGCTCCCCATCGCCGGCGAGTCTGTCCGCTCGCAGAAGCTCAGCGAACTGCACCTGCAGGTTCAGTTACGTGCAGAAAATTCAGAAAACAGCGCGCACCCACACCTCATACCCCCCCGAAGCCCCCTCCCTATCACAAGCAGCCGCACACCCCACTGGTAACAGCACCCCAGCGCGCAGGCAGAGGGCAGGGGTTCGATCCCCCCCCTGCGCACCAAAACCAAATCTTTTTTCCCATTTGTTTTGACCCAACACTTCCCAGAAATCACATCCATGCCCCTGGTAATTAAATCTAGACCCCTGTAAAATATTTTCCAAGTCCCTAGCAGCTAAAAAAAATGGCAGATTTGCACCAAATCTTGTAAAATGCATAAGTAATTCATCCCAACTCCAAATTCAACATTTTTAATATGTTTTCTGTACCAAATTAAATGTTCTACCCAAATATAAATTTGTTTACTGTTTTGAATATTTTAAATTGGTGCAATATTTGAATCCTTGTCTAATTCACCTAATTTTGCAAAATTCATAACTTGGGGATAAAAATTCCTAATTCCACAAACTAAATATGTTTTCCAATCATGTACTTTCCAAATATAAATTTTGTTTGCTGTTTTGAATAATTTAAATTGCTGAAAACAACTGTTTCTTAATTAATGCATTTAAAATTGCCAAAACAATAACTTGCTCATTTTAAATCCTATCTCAACAAATGAAATATGTTTTTCATGCAAAATTAAACCACCTTTCCAAATATAAAATTTGTTTCATGTTTTGTATAACTAAAATTGGTTAACTAATTTAAACCTTGTTTAAATCATTTAATATTGCTAAATTTATAACTTGATCAAAACAAATTCTTTTGGGACATATAAAATATGTTTTAAAACCACAAAAGTATAAGCTTCTCAAATATGAATCTCACTTAATGTTTTGAACAAATAAAAATTCAAATAAGTTCATGTTTGAATTAAATTCATTTAATTCTTGCTTAAACTTGTTTAATTCATAAATAATTTATTTGAAATCCTTTTTCAACAAGTGAAACATGTAATCCACCTAAAATTGTGTGTTCTTTCCAAATATGAAATTTGTTATCTATTTTGAACAATTAAAAGTGGTGAAAACAACAATTGCTTGTGTAACCCTTTAAGAAACCAAAATTCCTAACTTAATGAATGAATTTACAAACTTGGTAAACCTTATTTCCAATTGGTTCTATTGTTGTTATTTTGTTGTTTTCCTCATCCATGCATCATGCTAATTCACTTCCACAAGATGATTAGTTGTAGAACAATTAATTCAACCATAATTCATGGGCTTTTCATATGCAATCCAATTGCATGTGGGTCCATTTAATCATGTTGTTATCTTGTCAACTAGTTTATTTCTATGCATCAATTAAATGGTCATGCATCATCCCATGATTGTGCACTATGCCATGATATTGATTGTTTATATTTCTGCATTGTTTGTTTTCCTCTTCTCGAATAAACGACGACGTTGAGACCGACGATACTTACGACACCCTTCTAAGGAGTTAGCTCAGTACCAGGCTACTGGGTTGGCAGGCAAGTATTCACTCACATGAACCATCGTGTTCCTTTCAACATTGGATACCGATACTTTTCCGTTGTCTATGCTGCTAGCCCTATGAATAGTTGCTTCTGCTACGAACCTATCACATGTATCCTTTAACCCTGATATTGCCTCACCTCCACTCCTATAACCTTTTGCTTGTTGCCCGTGTCTTACTAGCATGCTTAGGGTTGTTTTGCTCGAGTCTGTTACCCGTTACTTTCTGTTACTATTCCTATTATGTTCTGGGGGCTCGATGTTTAATCAATCAATCATGCTAATGTTATTGTTAAATAATAATTTGATGATAAGGCACCGGCAGGAGGCCCTGTGTGGTTTTGAGGCCTCCTAGTGTCGACCCTAATTAGGAAAAGGGTCTTGTCTACTGATCCATGATGAGCGCACTAACCGCATGTGGGAAGCGAGTATGGGCGCCCCCCCTCAATTTGATTCGATTCGCATCTCGTCCAAATCGCCTCATTTAGTTCGTGTTTTCCATTTGCCGCATGCATGTTTTTGCGAGCCCAGGCCAGGGTGGAACTTTTGTTGTCGGCATATAGGGGGACACGTTCTTAGAGTGCTATGAGGGTCCCTTTTCTTCGGGGCTCGATTAGCCGTGCGCCCAATGTTCTTTGGGCTTGATGCGAAGAAGAGTTGAGTTGTGTTGAGTACCTCGCTTGGTGGGTTGATCCCCCGTCTGGCGGGTTATTCTTACGTGTACGACCAAATTGGTGCACCCCTGCAGGGATAAATCTTCTCGAGAAGCCGTGTTTTCCGCGGTTATGGACTACTTGGGGAAAGTACTGGCTAACAAGTACTCAGGACAACTTAAACCTAATGTCTAACAACCTTACACCCAATGATTAACAACTTGACTAGTAATAGGCTTATTGACACAATAATCTGAACCATCATTAATCCAACTGTGTGAGTTATCCTCGGATTGCTTCTTTGGATAAGGGGCGAGATCCAGGATGGGTTTGTTTGGAGTTAGCTATAGTTGGTTACGATACACGATCTTATCTCCTTTCTGTTAGCCGGAAGTGGTAGTAACTCTGTAGTTGTTTAGAGCCGCCAGTTGCAGCATCCTTTTTATCCCCTTCCCTCCGTTGAACCCAAAGCATCTGTGCTTGGTGTTGACGGGTTACACTTTGGTGAACTGTGAGTCTTGCTTGCCAGTACGTTTATGTACTGACCCCTTTGGGGCTGTGGTTTCCGCAGACTACGTTTCCGAGGATCTACATGGTGGCTACTACGTGGAGTAGGACGACACTGCTGACGAGTAGATAGCGGACCCGGGCAGGATCCGAGACTTCGTGGATGGGCTCCGTCTTTTCGTTTCCGGCCTCTTAGGCCTATTTGGTTCTTGTCTGTACTCAGACATGTTGAATGCTTCCGCTGTGATGTAATGATGATATGTTGGGACATGTGTCCTCTGGATGATTGTATTGGCTATCTCTGCTCTAATGAGAGCTATTTGCAATTTATTTCCATCTTTTGTGTCCTAGAGATATGTTGTGCTATCATTTTGTTCAACGCCGTTGACGTACCATGTGTGTATGGTTTGAAGTACGTCAATGGAAGTATCCTGATTTCTATGGGATGGTTTGCGCAGACGATGAACAGTAGAGTTTGGTTGTCACACATACGTGTGTTGGCCTACTCGTAAGAGATGCGGGTGCAGGTAAGCCCCGTAATCCAATCATCTGCTGTTCAACGGAACTGCGAGTATCCATTAGAAGTACGGGTGCGACAAGAGAAGAATTGGTTTTGTTATTCAACTGCCATATCATAATATGTAACTTTTTCTAGAACTATCCGCGAAGACTAAAGCATCACTACGGAAGATCAAAATCTTGCAGTAGTCAACTCTTTGAACTTCGTCGAAAACAACTTTTCGATAAGTAAAACTTTCAAAGGATGTAAAAATCCATGTCTTTGTCGCTATATAGACCCTTTTGCTATCGTTAGGCATCATGCCTATCGAAAGGACTACCAAGTCACATACTTGATATTCATACAAGGATACTATGGCGGATATAATGACTCGTAGTCAATTTTACGAAGTCAGGGCCCATCATTTGCTTCCTTTATAAGTTCCAGGTCCTTTTGTTGTCAAAACAACACTTTACTCTTAAACCATAAGTTGGTCTAAGTATAAAGTTTTAGGACTTTTGTGGTTCAGTTCGCAAACTCATTCGTAGTATCTACAACATTTGTAGTGTGTCTTCTACTTAGTCAAAATAGGAAACCCCGGAACAACTTCCAGTGCTGCGTTACTCTTGACATGATAACAAAGATTTTCTAATCTCGTTGAGTTTGTACTGTCCTCCCACTCACTTGTTTCGCAAGAACTACTTTCTCGAGAAATCAACCCTTTCTGATAAACAACATTTGTCTTTGGTCGGTGATAGGAGAAATACCCAATCTATTCTTTAGGATAACCTTATAAACATATATTGATCCCATTTTCATTGTAAACATTTTACACATGCTATGCATACCAAAACTTAAGAAAATGACAGTTCGGGTCACTACCCAAACCATATCTTATATGTTGTCAATTTCAACGGATCATGATGGTGCTCTTTTCAGTGAAAAAGCGGTTGTCCTGAATGTATAAACTACAAAATTATAATGGCAATTTTATTAATCTTACCATGTCCAACAAGGTTTGATTTTGTCTCTTGAACACTCCAAACTAATGTGGGGTATTCAAGAAGTATAAGTTGTAGAACAATTCCGCAACTTCTCAGATGTTTTGCTAAACTTGTAACTCAAACTTTATCCTTTATGATCCAATCATAAATACTTGATTATCTTGTTAAAGTGATTTTTTACTTCATATTAACAATCATTTGAACCAATTCAAAAAGTCAATCTCCGTTCTCTTTAAATAGATATACTCACATATCTACTCAAATCATCAACAAAATTTTATGAAGGAAAAATTAATCCACCATACATGACTACACATAATGGACTATATACATCAATATGTATAATCTCCATTAAATTAGTCATCCATTCTAGTTTGGCCTATGAACGGAATTCTAGTCATCTTTTGGAAGAGGTCTCACAAGCGTCAATTTATTCAAAACAAAATGACTCCGGAAGTCCATCAATATGGAGTTCCTTCATGTTTTCCTTTCCGATATGAACCAAAATGGCGGTGTCACAATTTAAGTGAAGCTCTTTTACGTCTTGCAACGTTTAGCATTTAGTTTTATAGATGTTTACTTTACCAACATGATTTATATTAACATATCCATCAATTATGGAATATGGTCATAGTTTGAACAATATCATTTGTTCTCACAAAAGACCAAAACAAAATAACAGCTTATTAAGTTCTTAAAATAAATCTTGAATGTTTGGTTCGATACAACAATGAACACAATAACACTTTATTTATGTTCTTGTCATAATCGATTCCACATCTATTACTAGTTCCTTCTAGGCCCTTGTATTTCTTGCATTGAGTTGCTTTGTATGACAACTCATACCAACCAATGTGGTATAAAAATACCCAAAAATACTTTGTTAACTAGTAATACATCTATAACTTGTATATCAAGCATATACTCCTGAGCTGGAATTTTCCAGTTATCTTCTTTTTCTGCCATATATCTTTTTGTAATTCTATTTTCAATATTCCCTTTCCTTTACAGAAGAATCATTCAACATCGAACAATTCTAGTCGTACTAGCACATTTTCCTTGGCGTTTTAGTCATATACTATCACCCATTGAGTCATATTTGAGTTTGATTGTTCTACTAATATCACCATATTAATAGTATTTTTCTAGATTCCACTCTTAGCAATCTCCAAGTAAGATAAACGACTTTGCCTATACTTCTAATTCATCCCATCATAACAATTTTATGATTAAGCTACTATAGCTCGAAGAAAGGAATTTAGAGGATATTTTTCAGCGCCCAACTTCTTGGAATATTCAAACGCCTAGCGTCTTCAATCATTGCATATATTCAAATAATATAAGCATACATTGTCATGCTAAATTATACTCGGTCATGTTGCCACAAAGCAGTTTCTAGATATCAATATATCTTTCACTTGATTGTTTCTGAAAACAACTCTTTTCAGTTCCTAATTCACCTTGATCAACAAAATATTCTTTTGGAGATAAAGTTATATGGAAGCAACCATGACTATGGATTCTAAGTAGGAATTGGTTTGCTCTCTAGATCAATCAATCATTAACCATATGGAGATAGGTAGGAAATACCAAAAATCTACAATAGAACTCAGTTTTAAATTTCACTAATACGGTACCAATCTTAAATGATATTTAACAGATCATAACAGTTATATCTCAATTAACAATCTAAGTGTAAGGTAGTTTTGTGGATGCCAATGAATACTACAATATGTGCAAATTCTCTTTGATTGTTCATGATAAATAAGTTCAAGTTAATTCAAAATTATACCATGAACTCCCACTCAAAAACAACATCCCTCTTAGTCGTCTTTAGTGATTACACGAACCAAACTCACTACACCAAAACCGAACATCACGTGAGATGATGTAGTTTCAAAGACGAACATCGACATATTCATCATACCATCCATATGACTCATGCTTTACCTTTCAGTTACGTGTTCCGCGGCCATGTCTGTACATGCTAGGCTCGCCAAGTAGAACTGTAGTATTGCGTGTGTTTCAAGGCCATGTCTGTACATGCTAGGCTTCAAAACACCCGTTGTATGCGAACGTTGAGTCTATCACACCCGATCATCACGTGGTGTCTCGAAACGACAAACTTTCTTAACGGTGCATACTTAAGGAAGAACACATTATTATCTTGATATTAAGTGAGAGGGATCATCTTATAATGCTACCGTTGCTATCTAAGCAAAACAAGATGCATAAAAGGATTAACATCACAGACATCACATGTACGGATAACATGATATGATATGGCTCTTCTTGCACTTGATCTCCATCATGTGCATCATGGTATGATCTCCATCATTCCACTAGCGTGATACCAAGTTCCATGGCACCCCAATCTTGATTGTCCATCGATAATAAGACAACCATATGGATACCTTCCGGTATATCAATAATTTACAAAAGAGATCATCTCATAATCAAATTTGTAGCATTGACCATATCACATCACATGCCCAGCAAAAACTAGTTAGACGACTCTAATTTATTTTTGCATATTTTACGTGGCTTAGGGCTTTCGAGGATAGAACCGTTCATACCTACGAACATCAATCACAACATTGATAAACACATTTTTAAAAACCCTTTGTAGATTAGATCTTAATTATAGTAGGAGAAACGGATACCCCCTTAGCCATAAGTGAGACAATTCTCGCGTACATAGTACACGTAAACTTAGTCTAGGGCAGCTTCATCCAACTATGTCACTAAGATCATAAAATACTCAAGGAGGAAATAACATGATCATCAACGCCCACATACACCTATGTGTTCTACCCGTACAAAACATCTACGTATAGATCCGGCTCTGATACCACTGAAGGGTTCGTTGCATAGAAAACAAAAAAAATTCCACGCGAGAGACACCTGAAGGGACAAGATCTAATCTAGGAGATGAAGTGCAACGGGCATAGAGAGGGTCTAAGAAGAACATACCCTCGAAGACACAAAGAGTTACGAGATCAATTCTCGTTGTTGGCATAGTTGTACTCACACCGATCCCGAAAGCGAGAAGATGTGCACCGCAATCTAGCGATGCCTTCGTGATCGGTCACACGTACGGTTGATGACGACCTTCGTTCCCTCGATCCAGCGGGGCGCGGAAGTAGAGGATCCCTCGGAACTCCAGCAGCACGACGACGTGGTGGTGTTCAAGAATCCCACGGTCAGGGCTTCGCCAAGCCGAAAACCATGGAATTGAGCAGCAGGTGAAGTGGAAGGGAGGTGGGACAAGTGTGTGGAGAAGAGGAGATCTCACCCTCCTTTTATAGGGGAGGGGGAGGCTACCCAAGAGGGGGTGCGGACAGCCATGGTGGTGCCCCCACCTCTTCCCTCTTCATGTGAGTGGAAGCTCCAGTCACACCCACTCATGCTCCCATTATTTCCCACTTGGAAAATCCAAAGGTTTTCCTTCAATAAATAAATAAAACATTTTTATTTCTTTATTTATATTTGTTAATTCCATTAACAAACATTTGCATATAGCACCTCGAATCATTTTTTAATTCTGTTAATAACCATTCGACGAAAAACCCCTTGATCTATTTCAATTTTTCCTGAAATAATTTCGGTGCTGCCCAAAATATTCTTCGATATGTCGTATCGTCTCCAACGCGTCATCGAACCTTAAGTGTGTCACCCTACGGTTCGCGAATAAGATTGACATGATCGAGACTCCTCTCCGATCAATAATCAACAGCGGGATCTGGAGATCCGTGATGACTCCTATATTATTCAACAATGACTCTCGTGATCGTGTGAACCATCAACGTCGTGACTAATTCCCTTTGTCTCGCGATATTTTACTTGTCAGAGATTCGATCATTGGTATCAACCATACCTTGTTCAATCTCGTTACCGACAAGTACTCTTTTCTCGTTCCCATGATATAACATCCTTGTGATCATATCACGTGCTTGCAAGCGGTGTCGATCTGATATCACCGAGAGGGACCAAAGTATATCTCTCCGTCATTTTGGATGGACAAATCCCACTCTTGATCCATGATCCTCAACTAATACTTTCCGAATACCTAACGGAACCTTTATAGTCACCCTGTTACGGTGTGACGTTTGATGACATCAAAGCACCCTTCCGGTATCAGTGATTGACATGATCTCATGGTCTAAGGAATAAGTTACTTATTATGTTTGATATAACAATGTAAACTTAATGACTTGATCGCATTGCTATATTCACTTTAGGTATATGTTCATCACATCATTCTTCTAATGACATGACCCCGTTATTAACAACATCCAATGTTCATGATCAGGAAACCTTGATCATCTATTAATTAACGAGCTAGTTAAAAGAGAGGCTTTACTAGGAACCATTGTTTGTTTATTAAACACACATGTATCAACGTTTCCGGTTAATACAATTCTAGCATGAGAAATAAACATTCATCATAAACAAGGAATAAGATAATAACCATTTTATTATTGCCTCTCGGGCATATTCCCTTCAGAGGGTTGTCTCGATGGAAATTGGTGTACTAAATATTATTGAGAGCTTTCTTCCGGTGGATAGATCAGGATCTGTGGTCCTCGAAGAATTCTTACGAGCTGATATTCGTACCCCGGAGAATTTGAAACATATTTGTATAAAAGAACGTGTTGCGGTTGGTACTTGGTACATATGGTGGCAGCGGAGAGAGGCTGTCAAAGGAGAACAGGTGGGGCCACCTATAAACACAAGCTTTGCAATCCAAGCACTAACAATGAACTATAGAGGAGATGATGTTAGAGCTAAGACAAAAGAAATAAAATGGTCTAAGCCCAGCTGATGAGGGGATAGTAACTCGGTATGCCAACCCCAGGTGTAATCCGGCCCAAACGGCGTATGGACCAAATCCGGCTAAGGACGCAGAAGCTTCTGGAAGGCCCAGGGCTTGTAAGGATCGTAACCCGGATTGTGGGTTACGATAAGGAAAGCTAGGATACGTATGTAGAGTTCGAGTAGGACTCAAGGAGCGCTTTGTATGGCGAGCCAAAGGGGGTATGAGTACTATATAAACCAACCCCTAGGCTTCGCCTGAGAGAGATTCAAGTCATAACTGTAACACCTATTATCGAGTATCCAGTATAATCATATCGAGATCCGGCGAGTTGTGTTCCGGCTCTTAGATTGCTTTTCGCCATGTCTTCCTTCAAGCTAAACCCTCTCCCAAATACCTGTGTCGACTTGCCCCTAGATCAGTTACCCCCGGTAACATCTGCCGTGATTATCCCACGACAGTTGGCGCCCACCGTGGGGCCTGCGTCCAAAGGTGTTTACATCACGGGAGAAGCTCGGAAGAACATGAGGAACCTCGTCGTCGGAGAAATCTACGTCAACAACCAAGGAGGGAAGATGGTAGACGATTCTGGCTGGGGGCCAGAGTCGGATCACCTCGAAACCGGATCCGTCGTGACAGTCGGCCGCATCAACGTCTTCATCGGTATGGTATGTGCTTCCAATTCAAGCCGTGATAATCTTGAATCTGATTCTGTGTCAGGGGAGGACACGCGTGTTCAATCGGAAAAAGAAGAATCGATCGGAACAACGGGTCCGACAGAGAGGGAGGAAGGTGCCGAGTCTATACGGGATTTATCGGAGGACCGATACGAGAAGGAAAATAGCGAAGAGGAAGAACGGTACGAATCTACGCCAAGCATTATGCGCCGGGTTGCAGTTTATGCGGCCCCCGCAATCAATACCAATCAAGGAAACGCAGCCGCGGCGCCAGTCGGGGCGGCGCAGGTGCTGGCTCAGCAACAAGGTACGGCTGGCCCGATCTTGGCCCAGGTCGATGGAGAATCGGCATCAGTCACCAGTCGCCCAGCGGAGGAGGAGCGACACGCAAATATGTTTGGGTTCCAAGCAAACCGGACACCGGGGGCGGGCCCCTCGAATCCGCGTCACCCAGCTCTGTTTGATAATAATTTGATCTTGGATCCCACAGTCCTAGCTACAGTTATCACCCCAGAAAACGCAGCAGAGCGTGTAAGAGATCTGGACGTGGCTCGTCGTGCATTGGAGCAGCAAAGAAGGCAGGTAGAAGCAGAAAAGCAGGGGATGGCAGCGCGGCAGCGGGAACTGGATGACCTAGAGACCCGGCTTCGGGAGGAAACGACGAGGATTCACCAAAGGCACCGAACTATGTTACCGGCAACAGGAGGGGTTATCAACCCGACTGCCCTGGTGTTCACGCCTCAAGATCAGCCAATCCCACCGGCGAACCAAGGGACCATACCGCAACCAGCAACGGGAGTGCAGCCGGTAAACGCGCCAGCCGGGTTACCCTTGCCTCGGACGGGGGCGACAGCCGGCAACACCATGCCGCCTCCACCATCGCGATTCCGTACCCCAGCAGGTCACTACAACAACCCCATGGACAACGTGTATGCAGCAACACTCGCATTAAACCAGATTCCTGTAAGAGACTCGCCGCACGCAGAAGAAACCCGGCGAGCGATAGATCTGCTGCACACCGCGGTAGCACAGCAAGTCAATTATCCAGATCACAGAAGTGGGATGCATGGGACGCCATACGTGAGTCAACAACAGGGCAACGTCCAAACAAGCGCGGCACGACGAAGGGAAGAGCAACAGCAGATGCCACCCCCACCGCGCGTCCAGACAGTACCGGCAGTATCAGCAGCACAGGCAGTAGTGGACAGCTCCAGGGCCAGAAGAGCCGGGGCCGGGTCTGCAGCACACGATCCACCGGTGGCTCCTCACCCCGTGGCACCCCCGGCCGGGTCACGCATTTCCCGGGCGAGACCAGCCCCAACCACCCTTGCGGGACCCAAGTGTCTCTCGGATGATATCAGAGCGGAACCTTACCCGGAAAAGTTCAAAGAACCGGGGAAAGTAGTGAATTACGAGCCAACGATGGATCCGGAAACGTGGTTAAGCAGCTACGAGATGGCAATGTCAATTCGCAACGCATCCGAGAATCTCCAAGCCAAGTTCATGTACTTAATGATGTCAGAGGGAGCAGCAAAGTTATGGTTCACCAATTTACCGGAAAAGTCGATCAAGTCGTGGGAGGAGCTAAAAACCGCATTTATCAAGCACTTCCATGGGACCTGTAGGAAGTTATTTACTATTGATGACTTAGAAAGGTGCGTCCAGAAGAAAGGAGAGTCAGCACGAAGCTGGGTACGCCGGGTTATGGAGATACTCCACTCATCTACAGATATCCAACCAAAGGACGCACTACAAGCTATGGCGAAAACATGTAAGTATGTTCCTTTAGTACAAAAGCTAACCCGCATGAAATCCAGCAGAAATGCAGCGGAGGTTACGATGGGAGAGTTAATGGATGCATGCAACAAACACGCTGCAACGGATACTACAGAAGAGGAAGTTGATGACAAGAAGGCAAAAGCAAACGCAAGTAGCAGTGGGAAGACCGGCAATGGATCGGCACCAAACAACAATGGAAATAGCCAGAACAAGCGCCCGTTTGAGGGGAGTTCCGAGTTTGTGGCCAATACAGAGGCCGGGTCTTCGAGACCTAGATCCGAAGGGAATTTTAATACCGGAAATCACAATGGGGGACACTACCAAGTACCCCCAAGACCAAGCAACAGTTGGGACATATTTAGGATGGCGTGCCCGAAGCATAGCAGGAATGGCAAGCCGGCCAATCATTCATTGGAGCAGTGTGCCGACTTACAAAGGTGGAAGAACGAGGAAGTGAACAGGGCCATGCGAGGTGCGGGCCGAGGAGGAGGTCCGGGTCTAGGTGGAAATTCGGGCAACGGGCCGCCCCCAGCCGGCAATCCGCCAGTTGGAAATCAAGGTAACAATCAAGGGGGAGCGGGAGGATTTCAAGCTAACCCCAAACAGCTGGGTCAGTATCATGTGCACACTACTGGAGGTTCTAGCAAGGACAAGAAGATACTGAAACAAGCAGTTAATTCAATCTCCTCCGCCGTTCCAAGATATTTGAGGTGGTCAGAGCAAGAGGTAACATGGAGCAGAAGAGATCACCCGGATAGGATTGATCACCCGGGAGTCCTGGCTTTGGTAGTGGCGCCACAGGTCAATGGTTACGAGCTGAAGAAAGTCTTGATGGATGGAGGGAGTAGTATCAATATCCTATACTGGGAAACTTTTCTGCGCATGGGCTTAAAGGAATCACAGTTGCAAAAAAGTACAACAGTTTTTCACGGGATAGTGCCGGGTCATTCGGCATGCCCCGAAGGAAAAGTGGCATTGGAGGTAGCTTTCGGGGAGTCAAAGGACAATTATCGAATCGAGTGGCTTACCTTTGAGGTAGTAAAGTTGCGCAGCCCTTATCATGCATTGTTTGGAAGGCCGGCTTATGCCAAGTTCATGGCAAGACCATGTTATGTGTACCTACAGCTGAAGATCCCGGGTCCTAAAAAGACCATCACCGTACACGGAAACCGAGATATAGCAGCTGAGTGTGATGAAGGAGACGCGGCAATGGCCGAGCAAGCCTGTAGGAAGGAAGAGCTCAAACATTACCGTTCTCAGGTGGACCTAGAAGAGAGAGCAACGTCAAAAAAGCCAACTCCTGAGGGGGACAAAGCAAAAGTTAGGGCAGAACAAAACCCTAAGATGGTAGGCTTCATCGGGAACGATATTTTCAAAACTCTCAGTAGGGAAGAAGAAGACGTACCACCATCCGCAGCTGATCACGTGTCAAGGGCGATATACCCGGAATGGCTAGCAAATCCGGTACTCATTACGAAAGGGCATAGCAAGTGGAGAATGTGTATCGGCCGTACCAACGCGAGGCCGATTCTCGAGAATAACTAAAGCAGTGTAATGGGCGGCAGGTTTCATACGCACTCTTTTCCTATCCAGGGTACCTAAGGGGACTGGAAGGTTTTTAATGAGGCGGCCTGCTGATTCAAATAAGAAATTTTTATCAATAAAAGAAGATGGTTTCGAGTCTTATCATGATCCTTGCTTCAGTTACAAGTAAGTAACATTGTTATTATCAATACATCAATATCATCGAAATACATTACGTGAATATAGGTCTCCGGAGGGTTGATCTACTTCAATAAGTAATCACAAACCCGGAGACCCGGCCATGATGCCTATAAGTTATGGGGGCTGGTTACTCGTACAAACGGGTGCGGCTACAATCCTATAACTGGACGAAGGAGCCAATTTTCTTGATTATTCTTACTTAAGCTCGATGTGACTCGCACCAAAGTGGCATGATCTGTTCACTTACGATTACAATCAAACTATGCAGCCCAATGGAGCGTGCTTGATTTTGTTTTTCGTATAGATGCAACGACATGGTATCCACGCGAAAGCCGGCTTATAGTACAAGGTAATCAAAAGGGTCATCTAAACCACAAGTCCATGCAGAGTATAAGGCTAACATAGCCGGAAACTCAACAAATATTAAGCATGACTTCAGTATTTATGAGAACAGCTATTGGTCTTCAGCTTGGTAAACAGCAGTATGTCATCTGAGAAAGCCCACGCCCCCATAGCTCGTACTTTGGGTCATGGGGACTGGGGACTTCGAAACAGAAACAAACTATTTAACTACCAAGGTCTGTAAACCTTAGTTGCCGAGTATTGGGGACTTAAAGAAAAGTCCATCTATCAAAACCTACGATACTCGGTTAACCGAGTCTCAAAAGGAAATTGAAAGCAAGAGTTCGAAGTATCGAGAATAAGCTCATAAGTAACACAAGGATGGATATTATCAAAAGCCAGGGAAGGCAAAGAGTTATCATGAATTAACAAAGCATACAGTCATAGTATCAGCATCAATGGCGCACAGGCGCACTACAAAAATCATATCAGTATCGAGAAACGAAAAGCACAAGGTAGCATCCTACTCGGCATCCTGAGAGCGGCCCTCCGGGTCTAGATCTTGGACTTGCTCCTTGGCCTTGCCAGCAGTTTTGCTCGGGCTCTTCACATCTGGACGGACAGGCGGAGGCACGGCCGGTGTAGAGGTGGACGGCTTTGCGCCTAGCTCTGCTTCTCTCTTTGCGGCCTCTTCTTTCCTCCTGGCCAGGTCAGTCGACCATCTTTCCACCATATCAAAAGGAGGAGGTGCATCCACCAAAATAACTTTGCCCTCAGCGTCATATGAACTCATGATCTGGTCCAGCTCCATTTTGTCGGCCAAGGTAGTGGCTGAGGGGCGTACAGCACGTTGAATATCTTTGAAGTCCTTGGGCTCAAACTTGGACCCGTCAGCTTTGAATTCTGGAAACCCGGATGTTACCTTGGCCGGGTCAAGCTTAGGAAAATAAGCCTTCGCCAGTGTAAGGGCCCGGGTCATTCCAATCCGGCAAGCTGAGCGCTTCATTATCTCAATCCATCCAGGCACCGTTGAGAAGGCCTGCATAAGATTATCTTCTCCCGGGTATACCTCAGAAGGCCACTTGATAGCATCCAGCAAAAGTTTCGTGCCGGCAAAAAACGTCCGGAGCATAGTCTTCAGAGTTTTAACTTGAGTAATGGCATTCTCCTCCGGGGCAGCAAGGTTAGCACCTGCAATCGAAACATGCAAGAGCATATCAGTAATGTTGGTTATTACAGCAGCAAGATAGAGATACGCAAATTAATCGCAAATAGCAAACTTACTTAGCAAGATACGGTAAGTGTCCGTAAGCTGAGTCGACAGGTTATTCAGCGAAGACTGGGCAGTATTGTACTTCTTCTTGTAAATGGAGACATCTTTTTTCAATGTCTTTATCTCCGCTTCAAGGGCCTCCCTACGCTTAACTTCAGCCAGCAAGAGCTGCTCAGCTTTAAGTAACGCTTCATCTGACTGAGTAATCTCTGCCTGCAAAGGCCGGGTAAAGCTGTGAGCCGGATATCATGAGAGTGTTTCATCTGAGGAAATGAGTACCGGAAAGTACTATGCGAAGTACCGAGGATAATTAAAGAAAATTATACTCGGGACTTGGGGACTGGACGTATAATAAGGAGTATCACGTGAAAGTTACCTGATGTGCTGCAGCCATACGTTCTAAGACAGTCCCTTCTGAAGCTTTCATGGCGAGAAGAGCGCTCATAAGCTGGTTAAAGTCAGCGTTATCCGGGTTAGATGGCTCGGGTACCTGGAAAGTGGGAAAAGGAGCATTTCTTGTAACAGGAGGTGGCACCCGGGTCATCCGAATGTCGGAGTCTGGTCCCCCTCCCGCGCTTGAAGCTGCTCCCTTCTCCTTCTCGCTTGCGTGCGAAGCAGTTGGATACTCGGCGTCATGCCTAGCTGGCTCCGGTGGCGACACTTGCTCGTCGCCAGTCGTGGTGAAGGCATCATCAGCCGGCTCGCTCTCGACCCGGACCCTAGCCCCGGAGTCCTCCTGGTCGCTACTAATAACCGTGGCTCTGAAGAAGGCGCAAGGGCGCAATTAGTCTTTGATTTTAAAAAAAAAAAAAAGGATGAAAGTTCGGTGTAATATCAGGAAAAGGCGCTTACCCGGTGTTCACCGGGAAGTCCGAGGGAAAGCCGTCACTAGACCCGGAAGAGACTGGAAAATGGCAAGAAAGACCTGGGATTATGTTACAAAGGAACGATCGGAAAGAAATTTTGTTTACAACAAATACCAGGGTGTTGAACCGGGGGCGGCGAAGCGACCGGGTTAGGGGTCTCGTTGCCCGGATGATTCCGGGTTACTCGGCGCCTAGTCGCGGGCGGCTCCTTCAGTTACGATCAAAAGGGGTGGAGATGGGGTTAGCCCCGGAGTGACGTTATGGAAACAGAAAACCAAAGTGTGAGGAGATGAAGTAAAAACCTGGAGGGCTATCCTCTGGGATTTCCTCTTTGTTCCGGCTTTGGTGGCCGGCTCCGGCTCTTCCTCCTCGCTGGTGGACCCGCCCCTGCTGTCTGTTTCTTCTTCTTCGCTTTGGTCCTCTCGCTCTGAAAAATATCCGAGTTCCCGCATAAAGAAGAAGAAGTGGCAGGATATAACGTGTGCAAGGGAATCAAGTGTGTACCTTCATTCGAGTCAATGACATCGTCTTCCTCCTCCGCGTCTTCGGAACTAGGAGAGGTGTCGACCTTCCAGAAGGCGTCATCGGCCTGAGGAGAGAATGCCAGAGTAATGGTTAATATCAAGACAAGAGAAGCGGATAAAAGTAAGCTGTCAGAAGTCAAAATCAAAAGGCAGGGAACTTACTGCGGGGGCTGGATTCTCGAGGGTAAAAGGTTCTAATCCGGCTATGCCCCGGATTACCTCGAGTTTCTCTGTCAGGAAACCCTTAATCGTTTTGTTGATGTCACCCGGAGCAAGGGTGCTGGTAGAGAAGCGGATTGGGTCCGTGGTTTGACCCGAGTATTCGCACATCAGCTTCTTACGAAGGGAGTTTGGCTGAATGCGGAAGCTAACCCAGGTCTTCACCAGGTTTAGTCCGATGAGGCCTCGGGCGGACAAGATGGAGATCCTAGCTAACAAAGGCAAGATCGCCTCCCTGTCTGAGTCAGGGGCGAAGGCGTTGAATTTCTCGGAGATGTCAAGTTGACCCTCCGAGTAACCCGGCAACTTTTTTTCGCCGGGTGGAGAGGTATCCTGGCAGTAGAAGTAAGAAAGCTGCCAGTGTTTTACGTGAGAATTGAGAGAAATGGGAGGCATAAGGGAGTTCTTGCGGCGCTGGATAGAAACCCCGCCGCAAGTAAGAAGTGCGCCGTCGCCGCTTTCGCGACACGGCTTGCACTGGAAAAGTTCGACAAAAAGAGCCAGACTTGGCGGAGTGCACAAGTAAGACTCGGAAAGAACGATAAAATGGGAGATGTTTAAAATGGAGTTCGGGCCTATATCAAAGATACGGAGTTTGTAGTGGTCTAAGACGTCACGGAAGAAGGGATGACCCGGAGGCCTGAAGCCCCGGGTCACGTGTTCAACGAAGCATATTACCTCATCCGTGGCTGGAGAAGGCCGGGTTTCGTTGCCAGGTGCTCTCCAGCGGATGGATTCCTGTGGAGGTAGGATTCCAAGCTCTACCAATTCCTCCAGTTTGGTCTTGGTGATGGAGGACTTCCCCCAGTTGGCTGAAATGGCGTTTGTGGATTTAGCCTTAGCCGGCTGTTTCCCCTGCCTCTTGGGCGCCATGGGATTGACCTGGTGAAACATTGAAGAAAAGGACGTAAGAAACAAAAACTTGGAAGTTAGCAGGTAAGTAGCTATCGGCAATTTAAACGTAATCCGGCTATTGCCTCGCCGGGTTAAGTATGGTTCGTCCGGGTATCAAGTGACTTTACAAAACCCAAAGAGCTTTCCGCAAAAGCAAATGTTTGGAGAAGCTAGGGGGATACTTATACGCATACTATCTGCGAATGAGCCGGAGAAGTAAGATTTTCTGAGGAGGGAGAGCAAAGGCGGAAACTCTAGATGGCCCGAGCCTAGATTGGGGATCTTATTTCTAAATTTGTGACCAAATTAGTGATTACTGGAGTTAGGGGAGCAATACAAGCTATAAATCCTATCTATGGGAGTGATTATAGTGGAAATCGGTGAGTTAATTTGGCGCAGCCCGAGAAATCGCGGACCGCTCGATTCAGATCCAATCTGAGGAAGAACTAAGAAATTGCGAGAATAAGCTGGAGGGTGTAAGGAACTTACCGAAGAGGATTGGAGTAAGGCCTTGCGGAGACAGATAGCGCAAGATTCGTGCCCTTTCGTGACCGTTGGCCGGCGAATCGGAGGCTTGGCGGCGGATTCGGGAGCTGGAGCGGTTCGTGCGGTGGCGGAGCGCAAACGAAGTCGGATGGGCTCCGGCGAGATGCGTGGGGTTCCCGTGGTGGCACTCTGCGAGCTCGAGCTTGGGAAGAAGTGGAATGGGGGAAATGAGCCGTTAAGAGTTGGATTTGCTCATTGGTCTTTATTTATAACCGTCCGGGTGGAAAGGCTTGGCCTAACGGTCGAGACCCGGGGAATGCGGAGTAATTGGTGATTTCGAAATTTGAAAGGCACATTTTATGCGCAGGCCAATATGATCCAGAGAAAAAGGAAGGGGAAATTGCCTTCCCTGTATCAGCGGTAGTTATCAAGAAGGATGTGGAGTCAGGGAGTTTCCTGTTGAGATTTAAGTTTGAGAGATTAAGGAAGAACCTAAAAAGAAGAGCCGGGTTTTTACCTGGCTTCCTTGGCGCCAGTCTCGGCTATTCATAGACGCGCTGCGTGTTTGCATCTGATATTTCTGTAGGGAATAGCCAGCGCTTCGAAGAGTAAATCTTGGAAGCCCAAGCTATTCTGGGGACTACTGATGAGGGGATAGTAACTCGGTATGCCAACCCCAGGTGTAATCCGGCCCAAACGGCGTATGGACCAAATCCGGCTAAGGACGCAGAAGCTTCTGGAAGGCCCAGGGCTTGTAAGGATCGTAACCCGGATTGTGGGTTACGATAAGGAAAGCTAGGATACGTATGTAGAGTTCGAGTAGGACTCAAGGAGCGCTTTGTATGGCGAGCCAAAGGGGGTATGAGTACTATATAAACCAACCCCTAGGCTTCGCCTGAGAGAGATTCAAGTCATAACTGTAACACCTATTATCGAGTATCCAGTATAATCATATCGAGATCCGGCGAGTTGTGTTCCGGCTCTTAGATTGCTTTTCGCCATGTCTTCCTTCAAGCTAAACCCTCTCCCAAATACCTGTGTCGACTTGCCCCTAGATCAGTTACCCCCGGTAACATCTGCCGTGATTATCCCACGACACCAGCGGTGAGTCTTACAAATTAAATATTGATGCTTGTTTCTATCTGAATGGTATAGGAGCATCGGGAGCTATTCTTTGTAATTCTAAAGGCGAAGCTTTGGCTGGAGCGGGATCCCCTCTAATTAATCTTCTAAGTGCATCGACTGCGGAAGCTATGGCTTTTCTCAAAGCATTGTTACTGGTGGAAAATTTGGGATGTAGGCCAGTTAATATTGAAACGGACTCACTGGAGTTAGTGGAAGCTTTCAATGGAATTGTTGAAATTTGGAATCCATACACAGCTATACTCGTGGACTGTTTTCAAATGGCGCAAAGAATTGGTGACATCACGGTCCAACATTGCCCCCGGGAGGAAAATATGGTGGCTCATAGAATAGCTAGTTTGGTTTATGATTCAAATACTCCGTTGTATTGGGACGATGATCCCCCTAGCTTTCTTTTGCAATCGTTGCTGAACGATGTAACTATCTTTGATTCATAGGCGGCAAGTTTCACACGCACTCTTTTCCTTCCAGGGTACCTAAGGGGGCTGGAAGGTTTTTAATGAGGCGGCTTGCTGACCTTAATATATGGGGTTTTAATTTTTTTTTAAACATCAATACAAAGAGTTCTCTACATACACTTCGGAACAGAATTAAAAACCTCGCTAGAGGTCACAGTACGACACGATTTAACTAAAATATGTGGCGCTTTATTTAGACATCCCTTCACATGGACGAAAGAGACCGTCGTGAAGTCTATGATCACTGAAGATCGATCCATCATCGAGGAGCGGAGTCGTTGAACCAGAGAGAGGCAATCAGTAGCAAAGATTGCCCTCTCCATTTCACTTTTCCGTGCCAGAAGAACCGCACGACGGTGAGCTAAAGCTTCCACATGTTATGGCGGCAAGAATCCCCGGAGTTGTTGACAGCATGCCACCAAACATTCTCCCAAATTATTCCGTATGATTATTACCGCCCCCATCCTTCTCCGTTCCTCGAAGATAGTTGCATTAGAATTGATTAGCACCGATCTCGGTGGCGGTGGAGTCCACTTAGTAGTCCAAGGATTGGACTCACACCTGGAGACTGGAGATTATTTGAATTGATGCAACATGATAAGATCGACATAAGCCAAGATCGTGCGACAAGTCCATGTCGGATTCGGCCTCTTGCCCATGTTGCGAGCATCGTTCCTTGCTTCCAAAATATGCCAAAACTCAACAACAAGCATTGTAGTCTGAAGACCAGTAGAACGGTCCATGAGATCGAAGACCCATTGCCTATAGGAGGAAAATAATTTTCTATCTAGTTTCATGTAAATGTGCTCTTTAACTTCCCGCAACACCATACGAGCAAACTGGAAAGTCAACAGGGCATGCATGATACCTTCTGATCTTCCACAGAAAATGCACGTCCCAGATGATGGAACCTATCGCTTGCACAACTGAAAACCACTCAGAAGGCAATCATGGGCAAAACGCCATAAATGGATTTTCATTTTACCTGAAGTTTTAATTTTCCAAATTGCTTTCTATTGCTTGTCCTTCTCCAACCAATCAGAGTTGATGTTGTTGCCACTATTACTCTGAGAACGGACAAATTGTGTAGTCCTCGCAAAATTAACCTTGCTGTAAATGTACCATGCCTAGTAAACGACCTAGTAAATGTCCTCTCCATGACAACGAGAGATTGGGATTTTTAGAATATGTTCAGCAATGGCTGGGCCAAAGAAGGCATGTACATTCTCCTGGTTCCACGTCCCCTCCTCCTCATTCATCAAGCAATGGATCGTCTCCGAGGCTAGAATAGGAGAGGTAGTGCAAAGCACTTCAGGTGGGAATTGTCCGCTAGGATCTTGACAAGCATGCCATCTCCAATACCCCAAAGGACACCTTGATAATGCATATCTCTTTCATGCAGAATACTCCTCCATTTGTATGATGCATTCCTTAGTTTCGTAGCATGCCGGTAGTATGAATTCAGGAAGTATCTCAATTTAAATCATGAGCACATAGAGAATCAGGCACCTAAGGAGGCATCACCCTTGCTTAGCCAGAATAGATTGATTGGAGGGCTAGATCACGAAAACCCATGCCCCCTAAGGCATTTGACGTTGATAACCATGTCGAGGATGTTCAGTGAATTTTATTCTTACCATTCTCAACTCCCGCCATCCATTTGCAATAATTGACCTTATATTTTCACATGTGGCAATTGGGAGCTCCAAACACCTCATGATAAAAGTAGGAATGGCCTGGATCACTGCCTTAATCAAACTCTTATTGTCCGCCTTAATCGGGCATCACAAGGGTATTCAACCACCATACAAGGAAATAATGGAAAACAGAACAAAACAATAGAAAACATAAAGGAAATAATGAAATACAAAATAAAACAATACAAAACATAAATGAAATAATGGAAAATATAAAGGAAAATAATGGGAAACAAAATAAAACAATAGAAAACATAAAGGAAAGGAAAACAAAATAAAACATAAAATATAATGGAAAACAAAATAAAACAATAGAAAACATAAAGGAAAAGAATAGAAAACATAAAGGAAACAAGAGAAAACAAAAAGGAAATAATGGAAAACAAAATAAAACAACAGAAAACATAAAGGAAAATAATGGAAAACATAAAGGAAAATATTTTAAATTTTTATTATTTGAAATTAATTTGTAATGTGTTTGAATTATTATAAATGAAATGTGTTTGAATAATTTAAACAAATAAAGAAAAGAAAAAAATAGAAAACAAAGCGCTGGCGAACAACCACCCTGATTCGCTAGCACTAAGTTACCGCTGGGCAACAGAACCTGTTCGCCAGCGGTAAGTTAGCGCTGGCGAAACAGGGGTTTGTTCACCAGCGCTATGTGGGTGTTGTGCCACTTGCACGCGGGATCCCCTGCCCTCTCCCTTACGCGCGCACAAGTCCTAGGGACTTAGCCGTTTTTTATCTCTACACCGTCTCGCGCTGCACACTTCCCTCGGCCACGTCCCTCTCTCCGGCGAGCCCCCGGCGCCGCTCCTCCACGCGCATGCCCTGTACTCCTCTCTTCTGCTCGCATGAGCCCCTGGCCTACTCTGCTGCTAGCGCGAGCCCCCAGCCTCCTCTCTACTGCACGACGGCGACGACCCCCGCGTCCACCACTCCTTGCTCCGGCCGCCCTAGCTACCGGTGATGACTTGCACAGGACCCTCTCGGCCTCCTCTCCCCTCTGGTCCTCCCCGGAGCCATGCATGCAACCTGTTCGACCAAATACCTCAAAGAGGTAATTTTTTTGCTGTTTTGCACTGTTTTTGGTCAATATCTACTATAATTCATGTCTCATCTGGTGGATGTGATGGTGTGATGGTGGATGTGATGGAGGTGATCGATGGTGGTGTACGGATGTGGTGTCGATGGCGGTGTGGATGTGGGTCGATGGCGGTGTGTGGATATGGTGGTGGTGTGGATGTGGGTCAATGGTGGTGTGTGGATGTGATGGCGGTGTCTGGATGTCAATGGCGGTCTGGATGTGATGGCGGTGTGTGTATGCATATGTGTGGGCCCACCTTCATGTGGATGTCGATGGGATGAAATGGGGATACATGGGGTGGGATATTATGTGCAGGTACACCATGTGAGGCCCTTGATTGCCAGAATGTTGATTAATTTCCGTTCCGGCGAATATGGGTACTCCATTTGTGATATTTTTAGCAAAGGTCATGCCGAATTTTTTCGTGCATTTTGGCATTACATTTGCTAAAGATGTCATATATTATAGTGCCCGAGAAATTTGGACAACATATGGGGTATATATCGGTTAAATTGCAGGATATGTTAAACTAACTTTCGCTATTCTCTCGTTAGATATGGCTCACAACTTCGAGGCGGGTGGTTCTAGGACCGAACGCGGGGACGACGATGCGTGGCTGTCGATGCTTGCTGATACGTCACAAACGTATCCCTAATTTTTGATGCTCCATGATCATATTTTGCCAATTGCTACATGTTTTCTCCCTTATTTATATCATTTTATACGTTTTCCGGACTAACCTATTAACAAGATGCCACAGAGCCAGTTCCATGTTTTCTGATATTTTTTAGTTTCAGAAAAGTTGTTCTAGAAATATTCTCGGAATCAAAAAATTCGAAGCCCGGAAGTCCTATTTTCCCCGGAAGCATCCAGAAGACCGAAGAGGGACCGAAGAGGGGCAGCACGGGGGCCACACCATAGGGTGGCGCGCCCCCCTGGCCATGCCAGCTAGGGGTGTGGGCCCCCGGGAGCGCCACCGCCTTCGCCCTTTCACCTATTTAAGCCCCCCGGATGGAAAACCCTAGACACGTGATTAAAATCCCCGAAAAAGTGCCACAGCCGCCGTCACCGTCAACCCCAGATCAGGGGGTTCTGAAGCTGTTTCCGGCACCCTGCCAGGGAGGAGATCATCACCGGAGGCCTCTTCATCACCATGCCTGCCTCCGGAGTGATGCGTGAGTAGTTCATCCTTGGACTACGGATTCGTAGCTGTAGCTAGATGGTTGTATTCTCCTCGTATGCCTCCATGTTTAGATCTTGTGAGCTACCTATCATGATCGAGATTGATCTTATGTAATTCTCTATGATGTGTTTGCCGGGATCCGATGAATATTGACCTTATGTCAAGTTGATTATAGTCTTTATTTGCATGTTTTATGTGTGATCTTGCATGCTCTCTGTTGCTAGTGGTTATTCTGGCCAAGTAATTGTTAGTGACTCCAAGAGGGAGTATTTATGCTCGATAGTGGGTTCATGCCTCCTCACCACCTTGCTCTAGTGACAGAAACGTGAAGGGGGGATGTGTTGTTGCCATTAGGGAGAAAACAACGGTGAGAGTGCCCGCGTGCATAATCATTGCTTACATTACACATTTTGTTTAATGCAATTATATGTTGCTTGCAACTTAATACCTGAGGGGGTTTGGATGATAACCTGAGGGTGGATTATTAGTCATAGATGCAGATGGATGTCGGACTATGTATCTTGTTGTAATGCCCGCACAAAATAACATACTAATCTTCATGTCATATTGTGCACTACGGTGCAACCTTTATTTGTCAATTGCCCAGCTGTAATTTGTTCACTGAACATGCTATCTTTTATGGAGAGACACCACTAGTGAAACTACAAACCCCGGTCCATTCTTCCACACTGTTAAACAAACCACAACAATTTCCTGCTCTCTTTACTTTCTGCAAGCATACACTGTTTTTCCACACTATATGTCTAATCTTTGTTTTCAGCAAGACCGGTGAGATTGACAACCTCACTGTACCGTTGGGGCAAAGTATTTTGATTGTGTTGTGTGAAGGTTCCACGTTGTTGCAGACACCGGTGAAGCGCCAGCACCACCGTCAGTGGCATCAACCTTCCGAAGATTCTCTTTCTCCTACTGGATTGATAATCATGGTTCTTAACTAAGTGGAAAACTCCTACCGTTGTGCTCATCATACCCTCCTCTTGGGGTTCCCAACAAAGTGCATCAAGGATTTTTCTGGCGACGTTGCCCGGGAGAAGGAAGTCTTCTGGCAAGGGGAGTCTCTCACTCTCAATCTCTTTATTTTGTTTTTATTGTCTTGTTTTTATTTTTGTCTTGTTTTTATTTCTCTATATCAAAAACACACACAAAAATTTTATTTCTCTATATTGAAAACACACACAAAAAAATAGTTTACTTCATAGCTGTTATTTTTTGCTTTATCATGCTTGCTATCAATGTTTGATGTCTTTGAAACTAGATCTTATAGGCAAGGTGGGTTCACAGATGAACAACAAAAATATTATAAGGAACACCGCTTGTCACAAAAAGGAATACACTTATGGGAGCAAATTAGACTATGCTAAAAACTTGTGCTCCACCTATAATGTTACTTATTGCTTTGATAAATCTTGCTGCTGTAGGAGGTATAAACACCTCCATTTTCAATGTGAGTATAATGATGATGTTACCATATCTTCTTATGTTAAGGGAAATTATGAATTATATGATGTGGAACAAATTGAAGAATTTTTTGCTTGGAAGGGTGCATTCGAAATTGCCTATTTACTTGAAAGTATTGATGATGCACCTTATAAATATGAGATTTATGCTATACTTGAATATTGCTTTGATAATTACAAGTATGGTAATTACTACATAATGGAATATCTTAATAAATGCTCTCAACCTAAGGAAGAGACTAATGCCTTGCAGGAGCCTATGGAAGAAGAAATTGCTGAATCCGGAAGCTCATTGGATGAAAAAGAGGAGGAGAGTGATGATCAAGAGGAGGAAGAATGGAGCTACCCATGTCGACCTCCCAATGATAGTAAATCTTTAACTCATACATTATTTGATGAAATTGATACTTGCTATACTTGTGACATTGATACTACTATGAATGAAACTTGTGAGAATCATATTGCTGCTGTTATTTATGATAATCCATGCTACTTGGATAAATCTTATAATAATGCTCTTGATGATGGTCCTATGTTACTTGATGTTATAAATCATAATGCTACTGAAAATAGGATTGCTATAATGTGTCCTATACCTTTTATGAGTGATCAACTATCTTATTTTGCTATTGCTAAAATTGGGAAAGAAGAGGAGGTGATTTTAAATTTTGATCCCACTATTTTTTAGCTTGATATGAATTTTGTGCTTTTAGACCATGACAAACATGCTTTATGTGATTATTATGTTGTTAAGTTTGTTCATGATGCTAATGGAAATTATTATTAGAGAGGAAAATATGGTTGTAGGAATTTTCATGTTACTAATACACCCCTCTTTTTGTTGAAAGATTTGAAGTTACTCTTGTTCTACCTCCCCATGATTTCTAGTTTGAGCTTCTTTAATTTATTTCTTTACAAGATTCCTATGCATAGGAAGTGGGTTAGACTTAAATTTCTTTTATTATTTCTTATTTATGCTCTCTTTTGCTTTAATTCATATTTCTTATTTGAGCATCTATTTGATTCCACCTTTTACGCCTAGCTGAAAGGCGTTAAAGAAAAGCGCTACTGGGAGAAGACCCGTTTTATTTCTCCGTTTTATTTTGTTTTCTTTGGTGTGATTGCACCTGGGTGTTGTATATTTCCTTAGCAACCCCGATCTATCTTTCTCTTTTGAGTTTTTGTTGAGCCAATTAAAGCCACTAGTGGAAAGTTGAGCCTATATTTCGGATTTCTGCGCAGGAAACAGATTTCTGTTGTCCATTGTAAATTCCGTTAAAAACACATAAAATTCAAATTGAACTGAGATATTTTGTGCTTAATCCTGAGTTATATGCACAACTTTTTCTAGAAGACCACTTTTTTATTTTATTAACAAAAGATTTTTGAAAAAATCGATCTTTATCTGTTGTTCTGTTTTTGACAGATTTCTGCCATTTATCGCTTTTGCATCTTAATCTCTTTCTTTTGGTGTTCTTTTCAGAAAAAGAGTTTTTAAATAAGTTATGCCAGTATATAATGTGTTTTTAAGTGTTATACTTGTGTTCAAACTGAACCATGTGGATTTATTATTTCAATTGCACTAACGTTACTATGAAGATTGTGAGAATTTTGATGTGAAGGAAGTTTTCAAGGGCCAAGAGAAGAGGATGATATGATGTGATCAATAAGAGTGAAAATAATAAGCTTGGGTATGCCCGGGTGGTACATCCAAGAAAATTCCAAGAAGACTCAAGCGTCTAAGCTTGGGGATGCCCAAGGCATCCCCCTCTTAATCAACAAATTATCAGGTCACTTCTAGTGAAACTATATTTTTATTCGGTCGCATCTTATGTGCTTTACTTGGAGCGTCTTTTATTTTTGTTTTCAGTTTTATTTTTCTTTTGATTTAAGTTTTTTTACTTTATTAATAATCTTGGCTGGACCCCAGCATTCTTTTCTTGGAGAGTGACACGCTCCGCTTTTTCTTGTGAATACGTTGTATTCTTAGTCTCTGTTTGACTGCTGCATTTATTCAGATCCTGTTTTGCATGCATCTCTTGTTAGAGATGCTAGTTTTAGTAGTATTGATTTAGTACTCTCATGTTTTCTTGCTGTATCATAAAGATTATTTTTGTTAAAGCATGTTTTGTATGGTGCTTGTTGGGAGAAACGAAAACTGCTGCTTGAAGTAGAATTTATAACAGTACTAATAGAAGCTTGTATAGAATGTGGCTAGAACTTTTTCATGCCATGCTAAATGTTATTTTAGTTTTAAAGCCTTGTGGTTATTGAGTAGCATTATTAGCCTCAAATAGCTGATAGTGTTTAATATGTATTGAAAGATTCATGGGTTGTTTTTTTCATAGTAAAGCATCAATATATGGTATTCTCTTTCATATGTTTTATTTGGTTGACTTGGCGCATGCTCACACCATGTTCATGACTACAAACCAGTCACAAATAGCCTCCATGACCACTTAGTTTTTGAACTTGTGATACTATTTATGTTTTAATTAATGATGCTTATGTTGCTATGCATGATTATGGCTCTTATGCTCTCTTTATTTGTCGCTCCCAGTCTTTTGCTAGCCTCCACCTGTACTGAGTATGAGCTCTACTCGTGCATACAAACTCCCTTAAACCAAAGTTTTTCCCATTGTGTCCACCATACCTACCTACATGTGGTATTTAACTACCATTCCAAAGTAAATTGCTCATGTGTTACCTTTAAAACCTTCAAAATTACTCTTTCTTTATGTTCCTGTTTTTCCTCATGAGGACGTAAATAGAGAATCTTTATCTCACTTGTTGATTGGATTTCACACCCTGGACTAGTGGCTTCATCCTCTTATCCAAATGATAGAAGATCTGGCAGCGGGGTGCCTAGCCCCAAATTAATGCATACAAATTCTCTTCACTATTTTTGCCCCTGATTTATCAGTCAAAGCATAATTGTGTAAACAAAATAGAAAGAGGGATGACGTTCTTAACCAGTTGCATCCTTCACCATGGGAGCCGCTCTTGTGAATCCAGTTGACTTGTGACGTACTGTATTTTCTGTTTACCATTCGTTACATTAGCATACATCTCCTAAAATATAGACATTCCTCCACAAATGTCAAACTTTTAATACCTCTGTTTAATAAAATAAAAGCTCTAGCACATGAGTGATCCCTGCTTCCCTCTTCGAAGGGCCTTTCTTTTAATTTTAAGTTGAGTCTCCATCTTCTAACTTTATGCACAGTTGAGAGAGCATTTTTGCCATTATGAGTTCTATGTGCATTTGTCCCATAAGCATCAATAATTACTTCATGATGTGCCATTATTTGTTCTTAAATTATTTGTTCTAGTCTTCCTCTTTAACTTTGAAGGTTGTCCTGGCATTTATGTTTTGCACCACTCTTAAGGACTATCGAAATATCACTTTGCCATGCTTTTTCTATACCTGAAACAAACGTTTACCTTTCTTTGCATTATTATTCATGATCCTTTATTTGAGTTAGTTTTCGTGATGCAAAGTTATTGCTATGCTTTATTATTAAAGTTTTACTTATCATGCCTGTGTCTAAAGTCTTATGATCTCAGCCTGCATATGCTTTTACATTAGATTGATCAAGTTTGTGTTAGTAGCATGTCACCTCAGAAATTACTGTTTTATCGTTTACCTACTCGAGGACGAGTAGGAACTAAGCTTGGGAATGCTTGATACGTCATAAACGTATCCCTAATTTCTGATGCTCGATGATCATATTTTGCCAATTGCTACATGTTTTCTCCCTTATTTATATCATTTTTATACGTTTTCTGGACTAACCTATTAACAACATGCCATAGATCCAGTTCCCTGTTTTCTGCTATTTTTTAGTTTCAGAAAAGTTGTTCTGGAAATATTCTCGGAATTGGAAAATTCGAAGCCCGGAAGTCCTATTTTCCTGGAAGCATCCAGAAGACCGAAGAGGAACCGAAGAGGGGCAGCAGGGGGGCCACACCATAGGGTCACGCTGGGCGTTCGGGTTTTCCCGAATTTTCGGGTCGGGATATTCGGGATCTAGGATATGACACCCGAAAATTTCTTAAAAAAGCAGCTTCCCGAAAAATCGGGTACCCGAAACTTCGGGTTCGAGCCCGGGTAATCCCGACTTTCCCGAAGTGAACAAAAGGGACAAAAAAAATATAAACTTTTATATCAACGTTACAGCAAGAATTCTGCACCATCAGGTGAACATAGGTGACAAGAATTCAACAACAAATAGGCCATAAAGAATTTTCACAGCAAAGGGGAATATCAATCGAACGACGGGGATGGAGGCGTCGGGTCGGGGAAGATGGAGGGAACTTTCTTCGATTCGTATGGAGGATTAGCAGAGTTCGACGCCTCTGTCGGATCCGTGAAGATGCACTCGCGGCGCGGCGCGGCGACATGTTGTTGCTGACGGTGGCAGTTGGTGCGCTGGGGCTAGAGCCTGGGGAATATTGGGGCGCTGGCCGCTGGTGGACTTGGGGTTGGGGAAGTGGTGGACGCCTCTAAGGTGCCGGCGCAGGCTAGCAAATGGCAGCGGCGGTTTTGCGCAGCCGTACCAGCGCTGTGTAACAAGCGCTCGTGGGTGGTCAGTGGCGGCTGGGGGAGAAAATACTAGAGACACACTCTTCGCTAGGTCAACTGGGCAAGGAGCCAGGAATATCACAGCGCTAAGACTTGCCCTTGAGTTTGGGCTGAAAATGATTGACGATTTGCACATGGGCCTCGGGCCTTTCTATTTTTTTCGGGAAATTCGGGATAATCGGGAGTCAGCACTGTAATTCCGAATTACCCTAAGTAATTTCCGGTTTTTAGAATATCTACCCGAGAAAGTAATCGGGATTCTCGGGTTCGGGTTATTCGGGATTGGGTTCGGATTATTCGGGTATCGGATTCGGGAATCGGGAAATATGCCCGGCGTGACCATAGGGTAGCGCGGCCACCCTGGTCGCGCCAGCTAGGGGTGTGGGCTCCCGGGAGCGCCACCGCCTTCGCCCTTTCTCCTATTTAAGCCCTCCGGATGGAAAACCCTAGACACCTGATCAAAATCCCCGAAAATGTTCCGCATCCGCCATCACCGTCAACCCTAGACCAGGGGGTTCTGAAGCTGTTTCCGGCACCCTGCCGGAGAGGAGATCATCACCGGAGGCCTCTTCATCACCATGCCTGCCTCTGGAGTGATGCGTGAGTAGTTCATCCTTGGACTACGGGTTCGTAGCTGTAGCTAGATGGTTGTCTTCTCCTTGTATGCCTCCATGTTTAGATCTCGTGAGCTGCCTATCATGATCGAGATTGATCTTATGTAATTTTCCGTGTTGTGTTTGCTGGGATCCGATGAATATTGACCTTATGCCAAGTTGATTATAGTCTTTATTTGCATGTGTTATTTGTGATCTTGCATGCTCTCCGTTGCTATTGGTTATTCTGGCCAAGTAATTGTTAGTGACTCCAAGAGGGAGTATTTATGCTCGACAGTGGGTTCATGCCTCCTCACCACCTTGCTCGAGTGACATAAACATGAAGGGGGGATGTGATGTTGCCATTAGGGATAAAACCGCGGTGAGAGTGCCCCCGTGCATAATCATTGCTTACATTACACACTTTGTTTAATGCAATTATCTATTGCTTGCAACTTAATACCTGAGGGGGTTCAGATGATAACCTGAGGGTGGATTATTAGTCATAGATCCAGATGGATGTAGATCTATATATCTTGTTGTAATGTCCGCACTAGTTAACATAGTAATCTTCATGTCATATTGTGCACTACGGTGCAACCTTTATTTGTCAATTGCCCAGCTGTAATTTGCTCACCCAGCATGCTATCTTTTATGGAGAGACACCACTAATGAAACTACGAACCCCGGTCCATTCCTCCACACTGTTAAACAAACCACAACAATTTCCTGCTCTCTTTACTTCCAGCAAGCATACACTGTTTTTCCACACTATACGTCTAATCTTTGTTTTCAGCAAGACCGGTGAGATTGACAACCTCAATGTACCTCTGGGGCAAAGTATTTTGATTGTGTTGTGTGCATGTTCCACGTTATTGCTGACACCGGTGAAGCGCCAGCACCACCGTTAGTGGCATCACCTTCCGAAGATTCTCTTTCTCCTACTGGATTGATAACCCTAGTTCTTAACTAAGGGGGAAAACTCCTACCGTTGTGCTCATCATACCCTCCTCTTGGGGTTCCCAACAAAGTGCATCACTTGCCGCCGGAGGAGGAACCCTAGTTCTGGGACCGGAGGCGGAGACGCACGGCGATGCAAACGACAAGATGGACGAAACCATTCGTTAGGAGGCGCCAGCCACCGATACATCGGCTGGAGAAGGTCAAACCGGTAGTGGCACCGGGGATACCACCTCCAGTAGCGAGGCGACAAGTAAGCACAAAGATAGACGACCAAATCAGCTTGGCACCGTCCGACAAGAATTCACTGTAGTGGACCCCAAAAGCGGTGCTTCTATCCAGCCGGAGGAGTACACTAAAGGGTATGGAAACCAGACAGGCTGCATTGCTCGAGACTTTGGCAACGTTAATACGGGCCAGCTCAGAGATAAATAAAACAAGGCTATGGCCGCCCTGCTCATTGAGAAGCTGCACACACGCTACAAGTTCCCGTCTCCTTACGACAACCAGGACCTGAAGAGCAATCTGGTAAACTCCTTAGCACTCGGCAAGTTCACTAAGGCATTTACAACTTGGAGATCCAGTTTGCAGGAGATGGTTGATGCGGGTAAGGGTTTCGATGGGATCCATAAAATGTGGCCCTCCATTTCAGAGGAAGACTTGGCCACATTCAAGGTCGACGAACTCAAACCGGAAACGCAGAAGTTGAGGGAATGGGGAAAAGATTTTCGAGAGAAGAACATAGGTCCGCACAATCTCGAAAGCCGGGGTTACCTTGGGAAGGAGAAAATTTGGGCTAAGCAGGATGCGCATAAGAAAGGGCCGAACCCATATGAAAAGATCACCGACCCGCAGGTGAGAAATTTTTTCAGGGCCCGTTACAGGGAAGATCCCCAAAAACTTGGCGATCTTATGTTGAACAAGAAGGTCAAAGAGCTGAGCAGAAATATCTCAAAGAAGAAGAAAAACAACGGCTTGCTCAGTCTGACGCGGGGTCCTCGGCGACGACGAATAAGGACCCGTATGACACCCCTTTTATTAGGGCGCTTAACACGACGAAGGGAGTGGCCATAGACAAGAATCCGCATCGTAGCCATGTGCATGGCCTAGGAAAGGGTCATCGGCATGCGCACTACTACCCGGACACTTAGGAGAAGAGAAAGGAGCGGAACAAGGTGCCAGAGAAAACAATTCCCACTTGTGAACGAGAGGGTCAACGCGCTCCTCCCTAGCATCTGAGCGTCCGTCGCCCAGTCCTTCGGGTCTTGGATGGATGGTGGCAGACAAGGGCCTCCCCCATGATCAATATAGCCCCCATCATGGCATCTGTTACGCAGAACAAGGCCCCCATTGTGGCGCCTATTGCGCAGAACGAGGCGGCCGCCAACCCTGAGCGGCATGGTCGCGAAGATCCGTCGCCGCCACGCCACGTCTCTGCAACGCCGTCAATGACCCTAAGCGGTCCATCGCCCTTGGCCGAGCTCAATCCCCTCGAGATAATTCAGCGTCCACAACTTAATTATATATTATGAATTCATTCATGACGGCCTCAAGCTCTAACGACGATCGCGCGACGTTTCGCAGGCCGACGAGGCGGGATGCACATTGCTCCACCGTGTGAATGGCGAGTTAAAGGACGTGGCTAAAGGAAAGATTGTCACACCTTTCAATCGAGTGTCCCACGGCGTGCGTATGCCCGACGACGTGTTCAGGGTGACATTGAGTCGGGTGCTCCCCGGTTGCGGTGCTCTCGATCCTCCCAACCAACCCCCCAATGCCGACAGCGAGTTAAAACTCAAGAAGTGCTTGGTTTGGCCATTGACATCGCCAAAATCACTAATTTGTTTGGAAACTACTCCTGTCAACACCCCAACACCGGTCGAGGGGTCGGGGCACCGAAGCCAACACAAGGATTTCTCACCTTCAAAATCCGTGCGACACGACGACGACGCTGAAGATGCGGACCCTAATGACTACCTCGTCGACGATCCTTACGATGGGGTCGGCCTGGATGATCTTGATGAACTTCTTTTGCCAGCGGAGGAAGCGGATAAATATTGATGCACGAAGCGTCTTTTCTCTTCTCAAGAACTGGCAGCCCCCGAGCAAGTTGGCCTTAGCCAGGACACCCTCAAAGAGGCGGTAGCAAATGTATTTCACAAGGAGCCTAAGAAGACGGCACGGAAAAGAACTAAGAAGAGCTCTGATGATGCCTCCATGAGGCAACCGGTGGAGGGGACTAAGTCAAAGCCGCCGGTAGAACAGGTATTGGACAAGATACTCATACACGACTGGCATCAGATCCATGAGTTGGGCAAACCCATGCTTCCGCCGAGGTTGGCCTCCTTGTTGATTAGTGATATGCGTAGCGTCCATGATGGTGTTCAATTTCTGGAGGAGACGCTTCTCAAAGAGAAAATCTAACACTGCCAGTTTTGGTCGCAAAGGTGCCATCTACGGTGGGATTTGTCACTGCAGGCAACGCAGACACGAATATCGTAAGATTTGATGAAATATTTCGGATGTTCCACATGCATCTCTCCACTCATCAATCATGTGCCTGCTTACGCTCTGTTTGGCGCATCAACTATCCGTAAAGAATACCAAAAGCATCACGTTAGTAGACCCCTACTACATGCAAGACATGTACTTGAACAACCCTAAGGGTAGGGCAAAAGTGGCAACGTACATCCAAGAGGTGTTGTACAAGAATCATATGCGCAAGAGGATCGCCCTCCTGCCTTACTTTCCCGAGTAAGTCATTCACTAGCTGCCATAACATGATTTCATCTATTTCCCATCTTTAGTTAAGTTTGCGGATTATATATGGACTCTTTCAACTGTGTTGCGCAAAAACAAATACGGCACCCTCATCATGCTTTACCCGAGAGACTCGTTCGCTCTATATCTTGACTCCGGGAGTAAACTGAAGGATAAGAACTACTCCCTCATCAAGTATGTTCTCAATGAAGCTATGGACGGCTACATCAAGGCGGAAGACTACTGCGGCAGATTACAACAGATTAAAGGCAAATATGTATTCAGACACCGGACAGAGTTCCCCTGCCCCAAGCAGGCGCCAGGCGGCCAGATGGAGGCATGGTACCTCGTCCAACACATGCTGGACGTCGTGAAGGAGCAACGGAGTCTACAATTATGTTTGTTGCGGACAAATGGTGTCGTGACATAGTGTATTGGTCTGATGCTGAAATCAGACAAAACTTCGGTCATATCTAGCGCAAGCTCTCCACAATCATCTATAGGGATGTAGTAAGTGCATACGGGGCCTTCTACTACGGCTCGCGGGGCCCACCACCTAACAATGAGCTGCGACAACGTGTACTAGATCAGGGTGACGAGAGACCATTCAACTCGTTAGAAGGTGCTCTTCCGTTCCTGCTGATGAAGAAGAAGACAACAACCAACAAATGATCGATGGTGTGTATTCTATTCGGTACGAATTGTGCTCCTAATAAGAACTTGTGCTTTTCTTTGCCGACCTTATGCTTTTATCTTGGTCTACAGAGAGATGAAGAAGTGGATGGCGTTGGTCTAGTGAAAGATCGCAAGCGGAGGCGAAAGCTAAAGCCCATCACTTTTCTTTTGTAATCGCCGATGTTCTGTGCGATTCTATATCGCGCTTTGTTGTATGCATGTGATCGTTAAACTTAGATGGCTATTTTTGGTTTGAAATCTTCTGACCTAAACATGTTATCGAGATCGATGTGTATTCATGAATGCATGTATATATATTAATATTTATACAACTTATTTTGGTACGATGGATCTCGGTTTGTGTATTGCATATACATATATGCATATGTGAAGATATATATATGTGTGAATCAAAAAGTTGGAGTGATTTGTATGTGTGAATTATAGAAATACCAGAAAATACATGTATTTGCACATGTATACGAAAACACCAGAAAATACATCATTATATACGAAAATACCAAAAAAAAAATTTATTTGGACGTTGTAGCGATGGCGAACCTGGCGCTGGCGAACATAGCGCTGGCGAACAAGGCCGTGTTCTCCAGCACTAAGCTCTGCTACCGCTGGTGAAGCGTTGTTCGCCAACGGTAACCCGCTACCACCGGCTAGTTAGCGCTGGCGAACAACGCTTTGCTAGCGGTAGCCAGATCTTGTTCGTCACAGGTAGGCTTTCTCCTACTAGTGTCCTTGTTAAGGGAGTACGTCTCATTGGAGGGGTGTAAGTTTTGCCACAAAGGCCTACTCAACGCCACAAAGGCCTCACCCTATTCTCCGATGAACTCCGCCACAAAGCTCTAGTCCACCTTCCACTATTGATCCCCTTCGAGGCGGGAATCAAGTCCTTTACAAACAAGTTTGGGGCACACACCCACAACCAAAGTGGGGGCTCCCAGCAATCACAAGAATCACCAAGAGTAGCAAGATGTCTAGGTTCTCCACAAGAGGAAACCCTAGACTAGTTACCCTCAAGCAAATTAGGGGGAAATGGAAAACCGGTTGGTGAAGACGTAGATCGGGGCCTTCTCCTTCAATCCTCCAAAGGTTAACACTTTTAGGTGGAGGGATTGGGAGATCTAGCAAGGTGGGTGAGCTCTAGCAACGGTGAGATCTATTCTGGACGAGCTGACCCAAGGTAGGTGGAGGGGAGGGGGGTATTTATACCCCTCATAAATTTTAGAGCCGTTGGAGACATTTCAGGAAAAGTCACACCGGAGACTCCGTTGTAAAGTCCGGAGACTCCGGTCTGAAAAGTTTCCAGAGAGCTCCAGACCGGAGATTCCGGTAAGTCTTCGGTGAGTCTCCTTTGTCACACTAGTGGGTGAAACCACGATGCCACCTTCCCTTTGCACTGAGGAATCGACAAGTCCGGAGACTCCGGTCTGCCTAACCGGAGACTCCGGTGAAGACCGAAGATTTGGCGGAGAATCCGCCTTTGCCTTGACTCCTTCGTGCAGAGGATGTCTGGGGTCGAGCGAGCAACACACGTAGGTGAAATTCCGGAGACTCTGGTGTATCTCCGGATAGTCTTCGGAGTGATACCATGGGTGACACCACGTTCCATCTTCAAATTCTTCTCAGACAAGTCCCATACCGGAGACTCCGGTGTATCTCCGGATTGTCTCCGGTGTGAGACCAGTGGGTGACACCACTCGCATGACTCGACTTCTCCTTAGGAAAACTCCATACCGGAGACTCCGTTCATGCAGACCGGAGACTCCGGCCTGGAATAAAATTCCAGCAGGAATTCCTCTATTGATCTTTGTCCTTTTTGATACTCAATACCACCATATGAAGTATTATCGATAGACCCTGAAAAACATCAACACACTTAAGAGTAGATGTGTGTTGTTAACAAACATCCAAAACAAGATGATTTAGGTGCAACTGCACTTTCAATCTCCCCCTTTTTGGTGTTTGATGACAACACACATATTTGCAATGAATATCACAGCTAGCCTATGTTTGTAAAAAATAGACGGGCTCCCGAACAACCAAGTCATGAGCTCCCCCTATGTTTTACAAACAATGCCCACAAGCACAACAACTAATGAACAATATAAATGCATGCATAGGTAAGGTAAGTAAAGCAACATTAAGCACAATAAAAGGATAACTTCACCAACATAGTCTCACCACACATAGATTTAAGGTCCACTAGGAAATAAAACTAAATCAACTCGGATAAAGGGAACACAAGCCATAAAAGCAAATCAAGTCCAAAGACTTGTGTTCCGAGGCAAATGAAATCAAAACAATGCAACCCTTGCAAATCCTGAGAAGTCTATAGCTACTTCTCCCCCTTTGGCATCAAGACACCAAAATGGGCAAAGAGCAACTACACGGACCCCAAAGGATCAATCATCCTCCTCATAGTCCTCGTCATCTCCATTATCATTCTTGTCCATGCCATCACCCTCATCATCATCATCACCCTCTTCTTCGTACTCCTCTTCATTATCTTCTTCTGCAGTTTGCTCCTCTTCCTCAGTCATAGGAGCCTTGCCACAGTTGGTAGAAGAGGAAGGAGCCAAAGTGACTTCTTCAAAGTCACCCCACGGGAAGGAGGATGTGTTCCAGTTCTCATAGGACAAGGTGAGTGACTCAGTAGGAGGCTCGAGAGGAGGGCTATTATCAACATCAATACCAGCCTGATCCTTATGCTTGGTGATTATCTTCCTCATTTGTCACCTCTCATTATAGGCCTCATGATTCTCCTTGTGAACAGCAATCATCATGCACAGAATGTTACGCTGAAACCACGAGAGCTTCTTCATCTCATCTTGAACCTCTTCCTTGCCAGAAAGGCGAGAAGGAGGGTCGGAATTCTTCCTCCTAGCCCTCGTAGCAGCAGTCCCAACATCACCCATGGGGGTGTCCTCATCAGAAGGTAAATGAGAAGAGAGCACGTAAAGAGAGCCAACAGAGTGGACAGTGTCACACACAAGTCCTGGTGAAAATGCACTATGGTCAACTATAGGGGGTGAATAGGTTGACTACCAATTTTTCTTCTTTTCCTTTTAATTATGGCTAAGCAACTATAAATAAGATAAGATACGTGACGGAAGTAAAACGAGAGGCAACAAGATAAACCACAAGTGTAAACAAGGAGACAAGGATATGTTTCTCGTAGTTCCTTCTCAAGAGAAGTACGTCTACGTTGGAGAGGTGGGGAGCCACCTAGGCGCTCCTCAATAGCACGGCTGTGCACACCTTATTATCCTTGAGCTTCTCCGGTGAGGGAGATTCTCGTTTCCACTATGAGGTCGACTTGAAAGCGTTGACCAAACCTTTACACAAGGTTGAGGACACTCCACAAGATGGATGGAGGCCCTCAACGGATCCGAAGCTTTTTGTAACAAGGTGGAAGCTACAAGCACAAGATCTACTAAGGTTTCTAGGCCTCAAGCAGGATTCTAGATCTACTAGGATGTGGTAGATGGATTTAAAATTCCTTTGGTGGAATCACGGATCTAGGTCTCCTCTAGCTCTCCACAAAGTTTCGGAGTGTTTGGGTGGTTGGAGAGGGAGGTCTAGGAGGTTGAAGCTTTCATTAATGGCTAGGAGAGAGAATGGGAAAAGCTTGGGCATTTATGAGGTAGGGGAAGGCTTTAAATACCCCTTCCCCCAAGTGGTCGTTGTGCAGTCCACGCAGCACCGGAGGGTCCAGTGGTCTTCTTATACGCACACACACGCAACTCATTTTCTTCAAACTGGATCCTGTAGGGCGGAAGCTCCGGTGGCCTTGGCGGAGGTTCCGCCCACCGGAGGTCCACCGGAGGCACCGCTGGAGCCTCCACTCTTATGCACCCGAAGGGGGTTTTAGCGGAGGCCACACCGGAGGCGCCACTGGAGGCTAGCCCCACAGTAGGGTAGTGGAGCCAGCGGAGGCTCCGCCCACCGGAAGTACACAGGAGGCTCCACTAGAGCCTCCGCTCTTATGCACCCGAAGGTGTTTTTAGCGGAGGTTCCACCGGATCCTTCGTCGGAGGCCAGCGCCTGGATGTGCTAGAAATTGCATGGGGCGGAGGTTCCGGTGGTTTCACCGGAGCCTCCGCTGCTTGCAGAAATGGACCCCCAACTTTGTTTCTTCGAGCTCTTTCCATTCGAAACACTTTTGTAACCCATAGAGATTGTATACTTGATGAACCTGGGCATTTTTATATATAACAAATAGGACCTGCAAGTACTCTCAAATAGACATTAGTCCAATAGGTATGTTGTCATTAATTATCAAAACGGAAGATGATCTTTCATTCTCCCCCTTTTTGGTAATTGATGACAACATCCCTATTTGCATAATTATAGCACACAACATGGACGGAGCTCCCCTAGAGATATGCTCCCTTCATCTTGAGAGAATTTAAACAATATGGATAGCTAAACACATATGTAGTAGTGAGCACACAACAATTGATAGAATTAAGGTACTAAGTTCACAAGCTCACATAAAGCATAACGAGGTTCACAACGCACAATAATTTAAACAAACGAAGTTTCCAAATAACCAACTCTCTCAAGCAAGATGAAAGATGCAAATTGAGAACACGCTTGAGAGAGAACCCATGCAAATTCCCGCTCCTAAGTAGATATCTCTCCCCCTTTGGCATCAATATACCAAAAGAGGGAGGATACCGATGCTATCGTCCCAATGATCACTCGGAGGAGTTATACATGCTCGGAGGATGGGCGCGACGGAGAGAGCTGGTGACCTCTTCTCCTGGTTCCTCATCAGACCACTCGATGATCTTTCCCGCGGAATCCTTGGCCTGCCACTTGTCCCAGTTGGTGATGCTATCTTGCACCGGGGACTCCACAGATTCGTCAGCATCGCGACGAAACTGACGCTCTACCTATGCTGCCTTGGGGTGCTTGAGCTCCTTGTCATAGTGAACTTCCCATTGATGCTGCTCAATCTTTTTGTTCACTTTGAACACTTTCTTGAGGGCCCTTGCCATCCACTTGAAGGCACTGTGTAACATCCCAAGTATGAAAACAACCCCTAGAATGTTTTATTTCTTGTTATTTTGTGTTTTGCATCATGACATCATCATTGCATTTGTTTTTGCATTTGTTTTCCATCTGTTTGCATTTGTTTTCCAATTGTTTTCCATTTGTTTTCATCTGTTTTCCTTTGTTTTCCCAATTGAAATTCAAACAATATTCAAATGCTTTGTTCATACTTGTTATGTTACAAATTTTCCAAATAAAAAGTTCAATCAAAACAACCATTTGTTTCCATTAAATCATGAGGTTCAAACTATTTAAAATTATGGCTTTCAATAATTCACTTAATTCAAATGTTATTCAAATTCAATTACAAACAGCACCCAATTTGAAATTATGAAACTTACAAAACAATTCATTCACTTGTTTCCAATTAAACTTGAATTTAAAAACTTATTTGCTTAAGTTCAATTATTTCAATTAATATTCATTTCATTCAAATTCAATCAATTACAAACAGCAATATAATTTGAACTTTTTGGAAAACCAAAGTTGGCAATTTGTTGCTATTGTAATAATTAATTTATACAATTTTTTTCCTAAAATTTTCTAACATCAAAACCTATTCTTTTTCTTCCTATTTCTATTCAGCAAAAAAAAAAGAAACAGAACAGTTAAAAACAAAAAAATAGCAGGGGGGAAGAGGCAGGCCAGTGGGCAGGCCCAGCCCACCAAACTTGGCCTGGTACCCCTTCGTTCCCCCTCGCTCTTCTTCTCTCTGTACGGCGGCCATCCGGCATGTCCACGTCGCCGTACGGCGTGCAGAGACGGCCAGCGCTCGCCCCTACGCCCTATAAAAACCCTACCGCGGCCTCTCCCTGCCAGCCCTAACCCTAGACCTCCCCCTACCTCCACGCCGCCGTCGTTTCTCTCTCTCTGCCCGGCGTTCTTCCTCTCTGAACCTCACCCCGACGAGCGCCACCTCTGAAACCGCGATGATCGCCGCCGTTGCCACGCTCCTCCTCCCTGGCTAACCACGGGGATCAGACCACCGTAGCCTCCTCGATCTCATCGTCGCCCCAGCGGTACCCGGGACCCTTTGCTTCCCCGCCACCATCCTCGACGTCGTCGCCGGCAACCTCTGCACCGAGCCGCTGCCACGGCTACTGCGAGGGTGAGCACACCGTTCCCTTCCCTCTCCCTCCTTGCTTCGAGCACGTGCACGGTCACCACACGAACGCACGCTTCATCACGCAGCAGCAGCCGCGTCGCTCGCCGCCGGCAACCACCGCGAGGTTCAGTTTTGTCAGTTTCAGTTAGCCAGATGAAACTGAATCTTAACCTCGCTGCGTATCCTTACCTGACAAGGAACGAACAGCAGCGTAGTGGTTCTGCACTGCGCGCGCGCGCCCCAGGTAGTGGGTTCGAGTCCCCCCTCCCGCGGATAAAAATCCACCCTTTTTTCGCTAGGGCGCTGACAGGCAGGGCCCCCTGTCAGCGACCACTGCTGCCACGCGGGCCACGCTGGCCCAGGGCCCCCTCGTCAGTGGCCTGGGCTGGGCCACTGCGGGGTAGAAAAGGTTTCTAGCCTTTTCTTTTTAAATTTAAGTCCATTTCTTTTACAGTTTGGTCCCTATCTTTAAAATACAAATAACTTTTAAATTACAAATCCAAATAATACAAATAAAATATGTATTCTGCCCCAAATTAAATTCTCTACCTGTTTAAAACATTTGTATTCTGTTTTGAACAATTCAAATGTATTCAAATTTAAAATTCAAATAACTCCTTTTAAATTTGATTAAATGCATAAATAATTCAAACTTAATTCAAATAACACAAATAAAATATGTTTTCCATGCTATTTTGAACCACCTTTTCAAATATAAATTTTGTTTCATGTTTTGGATAATTAAAATTGGTTAAATAATTTAAACCTTGTTTAAATCATTTAAAATTTGCTAACTTCATAACTTGCTCAAATTAAATTCCTTTTGAATATATAAAATATGTTTTCAAACCAGAAAAGTATAAACTTTTCAAATATGAACTTCCTTTAATGTTTTGCACAACTAAAAATTCAAATAAGTTCATGCTTGAATTAAATTCATTTAAATCTTGTTTAAACTTGTTTAATTCATAATTAATTCATTCTAAATCCTTTTTCAATAATTGAAACATGTATTCCACCTAAAATTTTGTGTTCTTTCCAAATATGAACTTTGTTATCTATTTGGAACAATTTAAATTGGTGAAAACAACTAATGCTTGTGTAACACCTTTAAGGAACCAAAATTCCATAACTTAATAAATAAACCTCCAAACTTGGTAAACCTTATTTCAAAATTGTTTCTATTGTTGTTATTTTTCTGTTATCCTCATCCATGCATCATACTAATCCACTTTCACCTGTTGATTAGTTGTAAAACAATTATTCCCACCTTAATTCATGGGCTTTTCATATGCAATCCAAATTGCATGTGGGTCCATTTAATCATGTTATGTTACCATGTCAACTAGTTTATTTTGATGCATCAATTAAATGGTCATGCATCATCCCATGATTGTGCACTATGCCATGTTATTGATTGTTTATCTCTCTGCGTTGTTTGTTTGCTTCTTCTCGAATAGACGACGACGTTGAGACATACGATACTTACGACACCCCTTCTGAGGATCTAGCTCAGTACCAGGCTGCTGAGTTTGCAGGCAAGTATTCACTCACATGAACCATTGTGTTCCTGTCAACATTGGATACCGATACTTTCCGTTGTCTATTCTGCTAGCCTTATGAATCGTTGCTTGTGTTCCGAACCTATCACATGTCATCCTTTAACCCTGATATAGCCTCACCCCCACACCTATAACCCCATTGCTTGTTGCCCGTGTCTTACTAGCATGCTTAGGGTTGTTTTGCTCGAGTCTGTTACCCGTTACTTTCTGTTACTATATTTCTATTATGTTCTGGGGCTCGATGTTAAACAACAACCTGTTAATATGAGGTAATGCTAATTTGATGATAAGGCACCGGCAGGAGGCCCGGCGTGGTTTTGAGGCCTCCTAGTGTCGACCCTAATTAGGAAAAGGGTCTTGTCTACTGATCCATGATGAGCGCACTAACCGCATGTGGGAAGCGTGTATGGGCGCCCCCCTCAATTTGATTCGATTCGCATCTCGTCCAAATCGCCACACTTAGTTCGGGCTTTCCATTTGATGCACTCATATGCAGGTACGAACCCGAGGCAAGGGTGGAACTTTTGTAGTCGGCATTTAGGGAGGCGTGGTCTTAGAGTGCTATGAGGGTCCCCTTTTCTTCGTGGGGCTCGATTAGCCGCGCACGCACAGCACGTGGTTCTTTGGGCTTGATGCGAAGAAGAGTTGAGTTGTGTTGAGTGCCTCGCTTGGTGGGTTTGATTCCCATCTGGCGGGATATTCTTACGTGTACGGCCAAATTGGTGCACCCCTGCAGGGATAAATCTTCTCGAGAAGCCGTGCTTTCCGCGGTTATGGTTGACTTGGTGAAAGTACTGGCTAACAAGTACTCAGAACAACTTACACCTAACTAATGATAACTTGACTAGTAATAGGCTTATTGACACAATAACTTGACCCATCATTAATCCAACGGTGTGAGTTATCCTCGGATTGCCTCTTTGGATAAGGGGCGAGATCCAGGATGGGTTTGATTGATGTCAGTTATAGTCGGTTACGATACGCTATCTTATCCCCGTTCTGTTATCCGGAAGTTGTAGTATGTTTCTGTAGTTGGTTAGTGCAGCCAGCTGCCGCATCTTTTGTATCACCCTTTTCTTCCGTTGAACCCAAAGCATCTGTGTTTGATGTTGTGGGGTACACTTTGGTGAACCGTGAGTCTTGCTTGCCAGTACGTTTATGTACTGACCCCTTTGGGGCTGTGGTTTCCGCAGACTACGCTTACGAGGATCCCCGTGATGGCTACTACGTGGAGTTTGACGAGGCTGCTGACGAGTAGATAGCGGACCCAGGCAGGATCCGAGACTACGTGGATGGGCTCCGTTTTCCTTTCATTCTCGGCCTCTTAGGCCCATTTGGATTTGTCTGTACTCAGACCTTTTGAATGCTTCCGCTGTGTTGTAATGATGATATGTTGGGACATGTGTCCTCTGGATGATTGTATTTGGCTATCTCTGCTCTAGTGAGAGCTATTTGCAACTTAGTTCTATTTATTTGTGTCTTAGAGATCTGTTGTGATATCAGCTGTTCTAATGCCGTTGACGTACCATGTGTGTATGTTATGAAGTACGTCAACGGAAGTGTCCTGATTTCTATGGGATGGTTTGCGCAGACGATGGATAGTAGAGAATGGTTGTCACACGTTTACGTGCTGGCCTGCTCACATTGAGATGCGGGTGCCGGTATGCCCCGTAAGCCATTTGTTCTACTATTTAGCGGACTGTGAGTATCCTCTAGAAGTCTGGGTGCGACACACTGTCAGAAGGAGGAGGACGAGAGGGACCAACTTCTTCTTCTTCATCTTCCTCATCAATGATGAACCGTGGCTTGGCCTTGCCTTTTCGAGCAGCAGGGGTGGGATGCACAATAGGCTCGGTGTGGTCCTTGATGAGAAGACTCTTCCGTATGTGGGATCCAATTAGTATCATCAAGAGGTTCGTCCGAGAACTTGTACTCCCACACATTCAAGATTATCTTCATGATGAAGGGCCCAAAGCAAGCATTCTTCCTCTGGATGATAACATGCCACAACTCATTCCACAGATAATCGAGCACATCAAGCTTCTGAGTCAGACCGGAAAGCCGCTTCTCATGGGTAAGAAGCATGAGATTCTTGAGGAAGCCTTGGATCTCCTCAATGTTCCCCGCCTTTGGGTTGATGGTCTCTCGATAGATGCGGAGCATAATATCATAAATGGGATAGAGATCCTTGACAAACCCAACCGCGAACTTCTTCCAGTGATAAAGAGGAGTGAGTTGATCATTGGCGAGAGATTGAGTATTGGAGCATGAACACGGAACCAACCCTCGTCAAACTCCGGGCCACCGACAAAGGGTCCATGATCCAGGTAGCCGCCAAGAAGAACCCCAACTTCGGAACACTTGATAGTCAGCTGATGTCCCTTGGTCATCCATATAAGATGATGCTCTGTCTCATTGGCGAGGTGTACGGTGGCCAAGGACTCACAAACCAATCCTTCATCATAATCTTGTTGGACTTGCATAATGGGAGCAAGACCAAAAGCATCAACAATCTGCAGTGCTTCCCCAAAGTACTCGGGTTTCCTCTCCATATGGCCAAAGTTGATAGCATGTTGAGGGGAAACATTCTCCTTGGACTTCCTCATCAAAATCTCATGATAAATTTGACTTTGAAACACGGTGTGGAATCGAGGGTCCTTACCCCGGAACTGTGGCATCAAGCGGTTGCGTTCAATAGTATATGGTTTGTCGCAACATTGTGTCAGGAACACTCCCTCAGAAACTTGAGAAGCTGATTTTTTCTTGCGAGGCAAAGTCTTCTCGGGAGCCAGGAATCTCGTCTTGCGCTTGGGCTGAGATGGGTCTAATGTTTCCTCAATTTCATCAACCCTCGGAGCCTTGCGACTAGCCACGCTCTTGGTGCGAGTGCCCTTGCCCTTTCCCTTGGAACCGGAGGCATCTATGAAAGAGAGATAGCAAGAAAATCATGAAGAAGAGGTAATGTTCAAGTTTATATGACGCACAAATCCGAGGAACCAAGAGAAGAGGAATATTAGGGAGTAATAACAAGCGGTTAGGGCATATGAACAAATCCACCCTAAGAACCAACGTGATTCATGCCTAATACTCACAATCTAGGTTTCTAGGGTTCGTCCTCGTGATTTCCTACTCCCAAACCTAAATCCACGCATCTAGATGTGAAGAACATGTGGCTCCTAGTGCTTCCCCATCCATCAACTAGATGGGAGAGAGAGACAAAGCATACATACTCGCATCCATGGTGGAAGTAGAGGGAGGAAGAAGATCCCGGAGCGGTCCAAGACAAGAAGGAGGGCCTCCCGGCGGTGGAGCACTCTTCCGGCGACGGAGACGTGGGAGACGGTGGCGGTTTGGAGGAGGAAGAGGGAGGACGAGTGGGGGAAAATGAGATTTGGATCTTGTTGACCCCGCTCTGCCTAGATCTTATCCCGCAGAACCGCAGCGGGCGGAGCCTCCGGTGGTTTCACCGGAGCCTCCGCCCTATGTCCATGTAGCAAATTGCAGTACGGATCCGCTGGGCGAATTTCGCACCAGCGGAGGTACCGGTGGGCTCTGGTGGACAGGCGCAGTGGAGCCTCCGGTGCTTTCACCGGAGCCTCCGCCAGACCCAGTCTGAGCATGCTGAGATAAAAAAAACATGAACATTCGGATAGAAATAGTCTTTTGGGCAAAGGAAGCTTGGGTTGGAAGATTGTAACTGTCATACGAGAGACATTACTCGATGAGGGTTCGCAAGATGCAAAGAGATAAAAGCCGAACCCGCACAAGTTGTCAAGGGGGAATAGGATGTGCGTGAAAAATCCAAACATAAAAACAACTCCGAGAGGAGGAGGTCGGTGGCTCAAGCCACCATGTTTGAGTGTGTACTTTGGCACCGCGAAGATATATCTTGGGTTCAAGAGTACTACCCACAATTAAGCACAATGAGCCACAAATTGACTAGATATGCAATGATGAATTGATTTTTGCATAATAAGAGGAGTGTATACTCATGAGTTGAGTGACGCTCCCCCTATGTCCATGCCTACATCCAAACCTAATAACACCTATAATTAAGGTACATATGCAAGGTCTCAAGTGAAGTTGGAAGAATCGATGACATTTAGTTCATTCCTCAAAGCTCGAAATCTTGGTTCATCAAGGGCCTTCGTGAAGATATCGGCAAGTTGATCCTTGGTGGATACATATGAGAGATCAATATCACCCTTCTCAACATGATCCCGAATAAAATGATGACGCGTCTCAATGTGCTTCGTCTTGGAGTGAAGGACGGGGTTGTAGGCGATCTTGATAGCACTCTCATAGTCACAAAGGAGATGCACCTTGTCAAAATGAATACCATGATCCTTCAAGGTTTGCCTCATCCAAAGCAATTGGGCACAACAACTTGCCGCGGAGATATACTCGGCCTCAGTGGTAGAGAGAGCAATGCAGTTTTGCTTCTTTGAAGACCAACATACTAAGGAGCGGCCAAGGAATTGGCAACCCCCGGATGTGGACTTCCTATCTGTCTTCTCTCCCGCATAATCCGCATTCGAATACCTGATGAGCTAAAAGCTTGAACCCTTGGGATACCAAAGACCAAAATTTGGGGTATGAACTAAATATCGAAAGATTCGTTTCACCGCTTCCAAATGACTTTGCCTCGGAGAGGTCTGAAACCTTGCACATTTACCTACACTATACATGATATCCAGTCTAGATGCACAAAGGTAGAACAAAGAGCCAATCATGGAGCGGTATATCTTTTTATCTACCTCTTTATCGTTGGGGTCGGGTTTCAAGTCAGTGGTTGTGGACATGGGGGTCTTCATAGGCTTGGCATCATGCATGTTGAATCTCTTGAGCATGTCTTGAGTGTATTTGGCTTGTTTAATGAAGGTTCCTTCATGATATTGATTCACTTAAAAGCCAAGGAAAAACTCCAATTCTCCCATCATAGACATCTCAAACCTATCGGTCATAATCTTGCAAAACTCTTCATTGAACAAAGTGTTAATAGACCCAAAAATGATGTCATCCACATAGAGTTGGCATATGAGTAAGTCACCTCCAACCGTCTTGGTAAAGAGGGTGGGATCGATTAAACCAACATTAAACCCACGATCCACTAGAAACTCTGTAAGGTGCTCGTACCACGCACGTGGATCTTGTTTAAGTCCATAGAGTGCCTTATCGAGTTTATAGACATAATCGGGGTGGTTGGGATCCTCGAAACCCGGAGGTTTCTTAACATATACTAACTCACTAATGGGACCATTCAGGAAAGCACTCTTAACATCCATTTGTTGCAACTTAAAATTATGATGAGATGCATAAGAAAGTAAGATGCGAATAGATTCAAGACAAGCTACAGGGGCAAAGGTTTCACCGAAATCAACACCTTCGACTTGAGAAAACCCTTGAGCCACCAATCTCGCCTTGTTGCGAATGAAGATACCATCTTTGTCTTGCTTGTTCTTAAACACCCATTTGGTGCCAATAACATTCTTTCAATACTTGGGTCTTGGCACTAACTTCCACACTTTGTTGTGCTCGAAGTTATTGAGTTCATCATGCATGGCTTCAAGCCAATCTTGATCTTCGAGAGCTTCATAAACCTTCTTGGGTTCAATGAAAGAGACAAAAGCATGAGCCTTGCTAAAATACGCCAATTGCTTCCTAGTGACAACCCTTCCACGAACTTGTCCAAGTATCTTGTCCTCCGTGTGTCCCGCTCGTTCAAGATTCTCTAGTCTTCTCTTTGTTCTACGAGCTAGTATCTCGTCCAAAGATTCTTTGGATATTGCTTGAGAATCACCTCTTTCATCGGAGACATGTCCATATACATCTTGGCCTTGATCATTAGTGGGTGAGGGATCACCACTAGGTTGAGCTCTCTCAACAATAATGGGACTTTGATCATGACTTTGATGAGAAGTTTGGCCTTGATCATTAGCTTGGCCTTGATCACTTGCTTGACCTTGATCATTAGCTTGAGGGCTTGGTGCATCTTGTTGGGTAGCTTGTGTATCTGTAACAGCCACCTTTTTGTAATAAAGTGCTTGTGTGTTGTGCTTATGATCATGTCATGTCATGCATGCATTTTTTAACCCATGTTTGGTTTTAAGACAAGTGCACCAAAATTTAATACCGGAGTTTATTAAAATCCCTTAGAAGTGCCAATTTAAATGATGGTTTAAAATGGTGCAATTTTTGCAAACTAAAAATATGTTGATGTTGTAAATTTAACAAGGATCCCAAAAATAATTTTTGCCAATTTTTGTTCTTTACAAAAAAGTCCCCAAATCTGTTTTAGTGTGCTGTTTTGAAAGCAGCAAGGACCTTTTTGCAGTTTCTGTAATTCCAGGGGGTTTTCCAGAAAATAGTTCTTGTCATCTTCTACCTTTGGACAGGGACAGTGGACAGCAAGCTTGAGCACGTCGCCACCCTTCCAAGCCACCTCCTGCTTCCAACTCGAGGATAAGGGCGAGGAGAAGGAGCCCCGCACGCCTCCACTCCCCCTCACTCGGCCCTCATCCCCTATCCCTCTCCTCTCTGTCTCTCCCGCCCGCGGAACCAAACCCTAACCGCCCGCCAATCGCCGCTCAACACCGGCAGTTCGGCCGCCCCCGCACCCCTCCGAGGTCTCCGTTAGCTCCGCCACCCTTGCCTACCCCTGCTCGAGCGCGTACAGAAGTGGGGAGCCCCGGGAGCGGCTCAATTTCGCGTCGGACGCCGCCACGGCCGTCGCCGGATTTCTGCTCGCCGCCGGCGATTGCCGGCCTTCCCCGCCGCCCCGACCCCTCCATCAGCTTAAGGGTGAGCTCCCGCACCCTACGGTGCCCTCGCCTCGCTCCCTCCCCCTCCACAACTCCCTGTCGCCGCCAACCGCCGTCCGCCGCCGCGCACGAGCACGCCGGCAAGCTCTCCGGCGACCTCTTGGTCAGCCGAGGCCACCTCTAGCCTCCCCACATCTCCCTCTACCTCATAGACTAGTTCAATTTCCAAATCCCGCGCGGAATCAACGGATTGCATCGGAGCAGAGGGATTTTGGGCGCTGATGATGTCACAGCGACGTCATGCTCACGTCATAAGGTTGTTTCCTGTTCAATTTCTTTTAAACGAAATTGGTACTGACACGTGGACCCCACGTGTATTTTAAATTACAGAAAATTGAATAAAATTGGAAATGCAATATCTTTTAATTACTTAATCAGAAAAATATGTTCAATATACCAAAATGCTCAGAAAAATGTAATCTACATGTTCATATCATTTGCACACATTTTTGACAAAGTTGAATTTTGAGTATTATTTAAATCATTTAAAATAAAGAAAATAAGTTTTTATTCAAGAAAATTAGAAAATTAAAAGTTATATGTCAAAATGCTTAGAATGACAAGTGCAACCTAGTTATGGTGTTCTCAACCCTGTTTGAGCACTTTAACTTGTCGCACCTCTAGGTTTTGCCGAATCGGCCTCCGAGGTCCATTTCGGGAGTAAATTCATTGAAACTGTTTTCTTAACATATGAACCTAGCAACCCATGAACATGTTTAGGGCTTCTATTTAATGCATTCAAATGTTCATTCATACATATTGAGCATTGCATCGATGCCTGTTTTGAGTGTTGTTTCCTTTCTTTCCGGTGTTTGCTCTTATCGGTAGACCTCGAATCCGGAGAGAAGTTTGACACCCCCGTTGCCGAATACTTGGTCTAAACAACCAAGTCAAGCACTTATTCCTGAAGCTTTCTCTGGTTTTCTTGAAGCAAGGCAAGCATAACCTCTTATCTGCCCATATATGTTTTCGAAATGTCTTCCTTCTCGTACGATGCATGCTTTTGCAAAGTATCTTGAGTCAATAGATAGTGTTGTCCTACTTATCTGCATAAACCCAGATATCATGATTCCATGTTCCTAGCTGACATAGGGCTTGTTTGTGTGTATCGCCAAAACCTCAAATATGCCATGCTTAGTCATACATGCCTGTTGATCTCTGCTCCATCCGGTTGATGAATCAGAGTTACGAAATGAATCTAGTATGACAGGATGACGTGGTAAGATTCGACATGTGTGCTTAATATGATAAAAGGTTTGGATAAGTTGCCACATGGAATGTGGTGATTTGCCTCGTTCATGCCCCTAGGAGCGAGTTCTCGCCTTTGAAGCCAAGACTGGTCGTGCAACCACACGGGGATTGGATTCCCCTCGGTGTCAACTTGTCTAGTTTGTTCCATGAGTTGCCTAGTTCGGGCGTTCCATTTGGATTTGCTGGGGATATTAAAACGTTTTCAAAACTAGGACGTGGTGGTGTATCGGCGCTCTGCGGGTAGGTAACCGTCGAGCATTGCGCACAACGATAGAGACCCGGCAGGAGATGGCCACTCCCTATTGGCGGTCCATCTCTACTCGGAGCGACTCATGGAATAGGCGAAGCAAGGGAAAGATCGTGGTCAGCCACCCTCTGCCGGCACATCGTCGGAATTGTGCCAATAGCTTGGCATTAAGAGTCGGTTGATGCGTGTGGGTAAAGTTGTACACCCCTGCAGGGTTTAATCTTTTCGAAAAGCCGTGTCCGCGGTTAAGGACAACTTGGTGACGGATCCTGAGATCATAGATAACTTGAACATGACGTAAAAAATGTTGGCAATGAATGTTTAGTTTTAAGAGGTGGTTCCAGTTATCGGTGCTGAAGATGATGCTTCGAAGGTTCTGAAGGCAATACCCGTGACAGGGTATTCTTTTAAAAGATTTGTGAAAAACTTCTCTATCTCCCTCTATTCGAAACAAAGTTGGCTTTACGCAAAACAACCTTCATAAACCCTTTATGAACAAGCAGATATATAATGGGTTAGTTAAGTCTTGTTGAGTACCTCCCGTACTCATGTTTGCTTCAATTTGGTTCAGGTGGAGTTCCATACCTTCGGTGGTGTTTCAACGTGGACATCGACGGATAGTTTGGGGTTTCCCAGGTAGCAGCCTGGAATCTCTGGGCTGGGACGTCGCCTTATGTTGCGGCCTCTTAGGCCTTTTTGGTTCTTGTTGAATAGCAACATAATTTCCTTTCCGTTGTCTGATGTAATGTTGGGTCGTGTGACCTCTGTTTGTAAGCTACTCTAGTATTTCTTGCTTAATAAAGCTTCATGTCTAGAGTGCTGCTTTGATCGGTTGTTGGTTTCGAGCCCGTTGTTATAAAGTTTTGGCTATGCTTGCATAGTTGTCGCAGTCGAGGGGTTGTGGAGCCGATGATCCATGTCCGAGCCCGCCTGTCGATGTGATCGGCCTGGGGCGAGGTAACCCCAGTAACCCTCGATTGTTGTTGCACTTTCTGGACACATAGCAGCTCTGTATAACTTTGGTCCCGTTCCTTCAGTTTCATCCGACTCGTGGACGCTTGGGTATGCATAATTGGTTATGACTAGCATGGATACAAGGAGTAGTAGACCGGGGATCCGGACTACATGCCGATGAATCCGGTCTGCCTGCCGTTGTTTGTTGCGGCCGGGGCTGGTAACCCTGAAGCCCTTGTGAGTCCATGGCTAGGAGCACATAACAGTATGTATATCTCTGGGTCCGGGGTCTGACAAAAGTTGGTATCAGAGCAGGACTGCCTGTAGGAAAACCCTTGCTATTGGTCGATGTTGAGTCTAGAGTTTGTGAAAACTATTTTTGAAATGACAAATGAGTTGGAAAAACCTTCTTAGGATTTTTTTTACTCCTTACCTGGTATCGTTCTAACTCTGAGTCACTGTATCTCATTTGATTTCAAATGTTTTACCTCTCACCTGTTAACTTCAAAGTTAGGAGCAAAACGTTGGGTGTTTTTCCTAGTACTCCGTGTCAGGTTGCTAATCTTCTCAGAGTTTCCAAGTTACCTCCTTTGGTCTAAATCGTTGTTTGCTTTCGACTTCAATTGATCCATATCAATTCATGAATCTTTCTATTGCATTCTTTTCCATGGGAGTGTTTCTCATGGTTCCGTTTCTTTGTACTCAGGATGTCCGGGAGTATTCAAGATTCCGTTGAAAGTGGTCATATCGAGGGAGAGTCTTCATCTTCCTTAATGACGCAAGTTCTTCAGGATATCGAGAACAACCGCCTGAGAAATGAACATCTCCTTGAGCGTGTGGCGCAAAACACCGAACGCCGTCACGACGAATGCGTTACATTTGGGGATTTAGTTCATGCTAAGCTTCCATCTTTCAGCAGTCTCAAGGAACCCATCGATGCTGATGATTGGTTTCGTACCATCGAGCGCAAAATTAACGCTCTCCATGTCCCAGAAAGTGACCGTGTGAACTTCGCCGCCTATCGGCTAGAGGGTGAAGCTGGTTCATGGTGGGAAGGTTTCTTGGCTTTGCAATCGCCGGGACATAAGTTTACTTGGGAGGAGTTCCGTAAAGAGTTCCGTGCTGCCCATGTTCCTGAGGCAGTTATGGACTCCAAAAGAAAAGAGTTCCTGGATCTGACCCAGGGACAGATGGATGTTGAAACTTACGGGCGTGAATTCACCCGTTTGGCTCGTTATGCACCCCGAGATGTTGCAGATGATGCGGATAAGCAAGAGTTGTTCCACAAGGGTCTGGATTTCGGAGTTCGCTATGAGCTTTTGTCTTTCCATTTTCCAACCTTCCAGGACCTCTATAATCATGCTCTTACCTTGGAGCGTGGCAAAAAGGAAATGGAAATTTCTTTGAAGCAGATTTCTGGAGAGTCACGTGCGTCTTCTTCCGGTTCCAAGAAGCGTCGTGTGTTTGTTCCATACAGTGTTGTTCCATATCCACCAGCTTTTCAACAAGGCCACCTCGGTGGGCATTCTGGTGTTGTTGGTAATAAGAAACGACTGGTGACATGTGACGTGTGTGGTGAACTTGGACACTACTCCAACAAATGTCCTCAGAGGAGACTTCCTCCACTTCAACATGTTCTTACATGTGTTGTTAACCGTGGTCGTTTGAACCATGTTCTTATTGAAGAAGCTCAGAAAGTACCTCATGTCGTGTTGGGAATGCTTCGTGTCAATTTAGCTCCAGCATCAGTTCTGTTTGATTCCGGAGCGTCACATTCATGTGTATCAAGAGCTTTTGCAGGGTTGTTGGACATACCCTTTGGGAAAGTGGTCCCTCCGTTAGTAATCTCCACCCCCGGGTCTATCCGTCAGATCAATCATTGTTGCCCTGGTGTGCCAATTGAAATTGGAGGTTTGGTGTTTCTCAGTACACTTGCCATCATGGACCAAACTAATATCAATGTCATACTGGGCATGGACTGGTTGTCAACACATCATGCCATGATTGACTGTGCAGCCAAGTCTGTAACCCTGATTCATCCATATGGTCAGACAACTCGGTTGTTGTTTCCTTGTGGGACAGTTCAACCACAGCCATGTCCTCAGCTTAATGCAATCGAAGTACGACCATCTCTCGAGATTCATGAGGTACCAGTGGTGTGTAAGTTCCCGGATGTCTTCCCGGAAGAGCTCTCTGGTATGCATCATGATTATTCAGTGGAGTTTGTTCTTGAGTTAATTCCTAGAGTGGCTCCTACTTCTGAAAGACCATACCGTATGTCTCTAGAAGAGTTGGTTGAGTTGAAGAAGCAAATAGAGGAGTCAGAAGGGAAATGTTTCCCTCATGCCAACACATCTTCTTGTGGGTGTCCTACGCTCTTCGTCATGAAGAAGGATACCACAGTTTCCCAGCTGTCCAGTGAATATTGTCCGTTCAATGATGTGGCAATAAAGCACAAGTGTTCTCTTCCTCGGACAAATGATTTGTTTGACCGTCTGTTTGGTGCCACTGTTTTCTCCAAGATACACTTAAGTCTGGGTTATCATCAACTTCACACCAGGTCCGGGAATGTTTCTAAAACAGTTGTCAAAACTCGTTATGGTCTTTACGAGTACACTGTTATGTTTCCCGAACTCTCCAACGCTCCAAACATGTTGATGGGGCTTATGAAATCCATTTCCATGGAGTATCTTGACAAGTTCGTTGTGGTTTACTTCAACGATGTTATAATCTACTCCAAGTCCGAAGAAGAACATGTTGAACATCTTCGGCTAGCTTTGACAAAGCTTCGTGAGCATCGTCTCTATGCCAAATTTTCTAAGTGTGAGTTCTGGTTAAAAGAGCTCATATTCCTAGGCTATGTTCTATCTGCTGAAGGAGTTGCAGTTCTCCCTAACCAAGTTCAAGCCATATTGGACTGGGAGTCACCTAAGTCCATCAAAGAGGTTCGAAACTTCCTCGAACTTATCGGTTGTTATCACCGTTCTATTGGAGGTTTCTCCAAAGCTGCCAAGCCAGTGACTGATCTTCTTAAGAAAGATAAACAGTTTGTATGGTCAAGAATGGCAGAAGAGAGCTTCCGGTTGTTGAAAACCAAGCTGGCTAATGCTCCTATGCTTGTCCTTCCGGACACGCGCAAGGATTTCATCATATTCTGTGATGCCACTCGTCAAGGTATTGATTGTGGTCTACTACAAGATGGTCGTGTGGTTTCTTATGCTTCTCGACAACTAAAACCACATGAGCTCAATTATCCAACTCATGCTCTTGAGTTATCAGCTGTTGTGTATGCCTTAAAAAAATGGCGTCATCATCTGCTAGGAAATCAATGTGAGTTCTACTTCCACCAGAAGAGCTTCAAATATCTTTTCACCCAACCATATTTGAGTCTCATACAAAAGAGATGGTTGGAACTAGTCAAAGAACCCAATGTGGAGGTCAAATGTCAAGTTGATAAAGGTAAAGCCGTGGTTGACACGACAATCCAGAAGTCTTACTATAACAGCTTGATGATACAGCAAGATCAACCTTCTCTCCACAAAGAGTTCTCCAAGCTCAATCTTGAGGTTGTTCCTTATGGTTATCTGGTTAATCCAGAAATGAAACCATCCTTTGAACATCAAATCAAAGATGCCCAAAAGCGGGATCTAAGCATTACCTTGGTCAAGAGAAAGATTTCTCGTGGAATTCCTACATGTTTCTCGGTTGATAATCAAGGTACCGTTTATTTCGGTGAACGTCTTGTTGTGCCGAAGAAACGGAGTCTGAAACAACTGATCCTCCGTGAAGCTCATGAGTCACTTCTCTCTGTTCATCCTGGTAGCACCAAAATGTACGGTGATCTACGTCAAAGGTTCTGGTGGACCAAGATGAAGCGAGATATCGCTCAATTCGTGGCTGAATGCGACGTTTGTCGTCGTGCTAAAGCTGAACATCAAAGACCAGCAGCTACTCTCTACCCCACACCTATTCCTGTTTGGAAGTGGGATGAAGTTGAGATGACTTTCATTGTTGGTCTTCCAAGAAATGATCAGGGACACACCGCTATCTGGGTAGTGATTGATCGTCTGTCAAAGGTTGCTCATTTCGTTCCTATCCATCAGGGCATCAATGCTAAACAACTGGCAAATTTGTATGTCTCTCAGATAATACCTCTTCATGGTGTTCCTAAGAAGATCCTTTTTTATCATGGAAATCTGTTTACTTCAAAAGGCTGGGCAAGTTTCAAGCAAGCTATGGGAAGTCGTCTACACTTCACCATCATCTATCAGTCATCCCGTAATGATCACCTCGGGAGTCTGAATCAAACACTTGAAGACATGCTTCGAGCTTGTGTTGTATCCTTCGGTAATGATTGGGAGAAGTGTCTTCCATGTGCCGAGTTCGTTTATAACAACTGCTTCCAAGCTATCTTGGCCAAAGCTCCGTTTGAAGTTCTGTACAACAGAAGCTGTTCAATTCCGTTAAATTGGTCAGAAACCGGTGAAAGACAGTTCTTTGGACCGAAGAATCTGATCAATGAGACTGAAGAAACAGTTCGTATCATCCGTGAACATCTGAAAGCGGCTCAGTCTCGCCAGAAGAGTTATGGTGACCGTCAACAAGATATTCGTTATGATATCGGCGGACAAGCCTATCTTCGAGTCACACCTTTGAAGGGTGTTCATCGTGATGTCATGAAGGGAAAATTACCGCCTCGTTATGTTAGTCCTTTCCCTGTTCTTGCAAAGAGTGGGAATTTTTCTTATCGTCTCCACCTACCTTCAACGTTCCCACGGGTTCATGCTACATTCCACGTCTCACAACTCCATCGTTGCTTCAAAGATTCCAACCGTGGTGTTGATCATGAAACCATTGATCTTAAGGACGATCTGACCTACCGAGAATGTCCTGTCTGTATCCTCGAGGCAGCTGAACGAAAGATTCGATGCCGAAGCATCAACTGCCTCAAAGTTCAGTGGTCTCATCTTTCTGAAGCTGAAGCAACCTGGGAACGAGAAGATCGTTTACGATCTGAGTACCCGTCCTTCTTTGCAAAAACCTAGGAATCTCGGGACGAGATTCTTGTAAGGGGGGTAGACTTGTAACAGCCACCTTTTTGTAATAAAGTGCTTGTGTGTTGTGCTTATGATCATGTCATGTCATGCATGCATTTTTTAACCCATGTTTGGTTTTAAAACAAGTGCACCAAAATTTAATACCGGAGTTTATTAAAATCCCTTAAAAGTGCCAATTTAAATGATGGTTTAAAATGGTGCAATTTTTGCAAACTAAAAATATGTTGAGGTTGTAAATTTAACAAGGATCCCAAAAATAATTTTTGCCAATTTTTGTTCTTTACAAAAAAGTCCCCAAATCTGTTTTAATGTGCTGTTTTGAAAGTAGCAAGGACCTTTTTGCAGTTTCTGTAATTCCAGGGGGGTTTTCCAGAAAATAGTTCTTGTCATCTTCTACCTTTGGACAGGGACAGTGGACAGCAAGCTTGAGCACGTCGCCACCCTTCCAAGCCACCTCCTGCTTCCCACTCGAGGATAAGGGCGAGGAGAAGGAGCCCCGCACGCCTCTACTCCCCCTCACTCGGCCCTCATCCCCTATCCCTCTCCTCTTTGTCTCTCCCGCCCGCGGAACCGAACCCTAACCGCCCGCCAATCGCCGCTCAACGCCGGCAGTTCGGCCGCCCCCGCACCCCTCCGAGGTCTCCGTTAGCTCCGCCACCCTTGCCTACCCCTCCTCGAGCGCGTACAGAAGTGGGGAGCCCCGGGAGCGGCTCAATTTCGCGCCGGACGCCGCCACGGCCGTCGCCAGATTTCTGCTCGCCGTCGGCGATTGCAGGCCTTCCCCGCCGCCCCGACACCTCCATCAGCTTAAGGGTGAGCTCCCGCACCCTACGGTGCCCTCGCCTCGCTCCCTCCCCCTCCACAACTCCCTGTCGCCGCCAACCGCCGTCCGCCGCCGCGCACGAGCACGCCGGCAAGCTCTCCGGCGACCTCTTGGTCAGCCGAGGCCACCTCTAGCCTCCCCACATCTCCCTCTACCTCATAGACTAGTTCAATTTCCAAATCCCGCGCGGAATCAACGGATTGCATCGGAGCAGAGGGATTTTGGGCGCTGATGATGTCACAGCGACGTCATGCTCACGTCATAAGGCTGTTTCCTGTTCAATTTCTTTTAAACGAAATTGGTACTGACACGTGGACCCCACGTGTATTTTAAATTACAGAAAATTGAATAAAATTGGAAATGCAATATCTTTTAATTACTTAATCAGAAAAATATGTTCAATATACCAAAATGCTCAGAAAAATGTAATCTACATGTTCATATCATTTGCACACATTTTTGACAAAGTTGAATTTTGAGTATTATTTAAATCATTTAAAATAAAGAAAATAAGTTTTTATTCAAGAAAATTAAAAGTTATATGTCAAAATGCTTAGAATGACAAGTGCAACCTAGGTATGGTGTTCTCAACCCTGTTTGAGCACTTTAACTTGTCGCACCTCTAGGTTTTGCCGAATCGGCCTCCGAGGTCCATTTCGGGAGTAAATTCATTGAAACTGTTTTCTTAACATATGAACCTAGCAACCCATGAACCATGTTTAGGGCTTCTATTTATGCATTCAAATGTTCATTCATACATATTGAGCATTGCATCGATGCCTGTTTTGAGTGTTGTTTCCTTTCTTTCCGGTGTTTGCTCTTATCGGTAGACCTCGAATCCGGAGAGAAGTTTGACACCCCCGTTGCCGAATACTTGGTCTAAACAACCAAGTCAAGCACTTATTCCTGAAGCTTTCTCTGGTTTTCTTGAAGCAAGGCAAGCATAACCTCTTATCTGCCCATACATGTTTTCGAAATGTCTTCCTTCTCGTACGATGCATGCTTTTGCAAAGTATCTTGAGTCAGTAGATAGTGTTGTCCTACTTATCTGCATAAACCCAGATATGATGATTCCATGTTCCTAGCTGACATAGGACTTGTTTGTGTGTATCACCAAAACCTCCAATATGCCATGCTTAGTCATACATGCCTGTTGATCTCTGCTCCATCCGGTTGATGAATCAGAGTTACGAAATGAATCTAGTATGACAGGATGACGTGGTAAGATTCGAGATGTGTGCTTAATATGATAAAAGGTTTGGATGAGTTGCCACATGGAATGTGGTGATTTGCCTCGTTCATGCCCCTAGGAGCGAGTTCTCGCCTTTGAAGCCAAGACTGATCGTGCAACCACACGGGGATTGGATTCCCGTCGGTTTCAACTTGTCTAGTTTGTTCCATGATTTGCCTAGTTCGGGCCTTCCATTTGGATTTGCTGGGGATATTAAAACATTTTCAAAACTAGGACGTGGTGGTGTATCGGCGCTCTGCGGGTAGGTAACCGTCGAGCATTGCGCACAACAATAGAGACCCGGCAGGAGATGGCCACTCCCTATTGGCGGTCCATCTCTACTCGGAGCGACTCATGGAATAGGCGAAGCAAGGGAAAGATCGTGGTCAGCCACCCTCTGCCGGCACATCGTCGGAATTGTGCCAATAGCTTGGCATTAAGAGTCGGTTGATGCGTGTGGGTAAAGTTGTACACCCCTGCAGGGTTTAATCTTTTCGAAAAGCCGTGTCCGCGGTTAAGGACAACTTGGTGACGGATCCTGAGATCATAGATGACTTGAACATGACGTAAAAGATGTTGGCAATGAATGTTTAGTTTTAAGAGGTGGTTCCAGTTATCGGTGCTGAAGATGATGCTTCGAAGGTTCTGAAGGCAATACCCGTGACAGGGTATTCTTTTAAAAGATTTGTGAAAAACTTCTCTATCTCCCTCTATTCGAAATAAAGTTGGCTTTACGCAAAACAACCTTCATAAACCCTTTATGAACAAGCAGATATATAATGGGTTAGTTAAGTCTTGTTGAGTACCTCCCGTACTCATGTTTGCTTCAATTTGGTTCAGGTGGAGTTCCATACCTTCGGTGGTGTTTCAACGTGGACATCGACGGATAGTTTGGGGTTTCCCAGGTAGCAGCCTGGAATCTCTGGGCTGGGACGTCGCCTTATGTTGCGGCCTCTTAGGCCTTTTTGGTTCTTGTTGAATAGCAACATAATTTGCTTTCCGTTGTCTGATGTAATGTTGGGTCGTGTGACCTCTGTTTGTAAGCTACTCTAGTATTTCTTGCTTAATAAAGCTTCATGTCTAGAGTGCTGCTTTGATCGGTTGTTGGTTTCGAGCCCGTTGTTATACAGTTTTGGCTATGCTTGCATAGTTGTCGCAGTCGAGGGGTTGTGGAGCCGATGATCCATGTCCGAGCCCGCCTGTCGATGTGATCGGCCTGGGGCGAGGTAACCCCAGTAACCCTCGATTGGTGTTGCACTTTCTGGACACATAGCAGCTCTGTATAACTTTGGTCCCGTTCCTTCAGTTTCATCCGACTCGTGGACGCTTGGGTATGCATAATTGGTTATGACTAGCATGGATACAAGGAGTAGTAGACCGGGGATCCGGACTACGTGCCGATGAATCCGGTCTGCCTGCCGTTGTTTGTTGCGGCCGGGGCTGGTAACCCTGAAGCCCTTGTGAGTCCATGGCTAGGAGCACATAACAGTATGTATATCTCTGGGTCCGGGGTCTGACAGTATCAATGGGTGTTGATGGAGGGATGATAACCCGGTAGGCTAACGCCAAGGAGTAACTCGGCCCAAAGGACACTGCGCAAGACCCGGCTAAGGAGTAAAGGGCTTCTAGAAGGCCCATGAGTGTAGGCCTCGTAACCCGGATTGTGGGTTCTGATAAGGAAGTTTAGGGTTTTGTAAGTAGTGTCCGGGTAGGATTCCGAGTACGCCTTGGGTAGCAAGCCAGGGGATCCGGGGATTATATAAGCCGGCCCCTAGGGTTAGATCGGACGAGTTCACAAGATACACAGGTCTACGAGATAGAGATTGCGAGATATCGAGTATCTATTGTAACACGAGTATCGAGATAGTATATTCAGATCGTAGACTCGGCGACTTGATTGCCGGCTACCAGATCGCATATCACCATGGTTTCCCTTGAGCTAAACCCTCTCCCAAACACCAGAGTCGATTTGCCCCAAGACAAGTTACCCCCGGTAACGTCTGCCGTGATTATCCCACGACAGTTGGCGCCCACCGTGGGGCCTACGTCCAAGTGTGTTTACATCACGGGAGAAGCTCGGGAGAACATGAAGAACCTCGTCGTCGGCGAGATCTACACCAACCCTGAAGGAGAGAAGATGGTGGACGATTTTGGCTGGGGGCCAGAGTCGGATCTGCTCGAATCCGGATCCGTCATCACGATCGGCCGGGTCAACGTCTTCGTTGGCATGGTACGTGCGTTCGGTTCAATCCCTGACGATTTTGGATTTGATTCTGTGTCAGGAGAGGCCACCCACGTTCAGTCGGACGGAGAAGAATCGGTCGGGACGGTGGATCCGACAGAGGAGCCCACCACGAAGAGGGAACAGCCGGAGGAGCCGGCATGGACCCCGCGTGGCCGGGTCATAAGTGAGGATGATACCGAGTCTATCTTGCATCTGCTGGAGGACCGGTACGAGGAAGATAGCTGCGATGAGGAGGAGTATGAGTCTTCGCCAAGCATTGCGCGCCAGGTCGCGGTCTACACGGCCCCTGCAACCAATCTCAATCAGGGGAACGTGACTACGGCCGCGGTCGGAGCGGCGCAAGCATTGGCCCAGCAGCAAAATCCGGCTGAAGGAAATCCGGTTCTGACCCGGGTTGACGGAGAGTCGGCTTCAGTCACCAGCCGAGCGGCGGATAGCGAGATGCAGTCAAATATGTTTGGATTCCTGGCTAACAGGACGCCGGGGGCAGGTCCTTCGAATCCGCAACACCCGGCCCTCTTCAGTAACAATATTGTCTTGGACTCAACAGTGTTAGCTACTGTAATAACTCCGGAAAACGCCGCGGCACGTGCCAGGGACTTGGAGGTAGCACACCGCGCGCTAGAGCAACAAAGAAGAGATGTACAAGCAGAGAAGCAAGGGGTAGCCACGCGCCAACATGAACTGGACGCGCTGGAGAACCGGCTCCGAGCTGAGACAAGCAGGGTGCATCAGAGATACCAGACAAGATTACCGGCGATGGGTGGAGTCATAAACCCTAACGCAGTATTCATCACACCCCAGGATCAGCCGATTCCAGCTGTGAATCAGGAAACTGTGCATCAACCGGCAACTGGAGCAGGACAGCCGGCAAACGTGCAGGCCGGGTTGCCCACACTGCAAACTGGGGGCCATGTCGGCAACACAGCACCACCACCACCACCATCACGATTTCGTACACCACCAGGTCACTTCAATAACCCCATGGATAACGTATATGCCGCAACGTTAGCATTGAATTAGATCCCCGTAAGAGAGTCACCCCATGCGGTGCAGACCCGACGGGCGATCGATTTGTTGCATACGGCAGTGGCTCAGCAGGTTAATTACCCGGATAATAGGAGTGGAATGCATGGAACACCTTATATCAGCCAGCAACACGGCAATGCCGGCAATATGCAAACAAGTTCAGCGCGCCGGAGGGCAGAGCAGCAGCAAATGCCGCCTCCTCCCCGCGTGCAAGCAGCACCAGCAGTATCAGCAACACAAGCTATTGTGGATAGTTCCAGAGCTAGGAGAGCCGCGGCCGGGTCTGCGGTGCACGGACCAGCGGCAGCGCCACGTCCAGCCGTACCCCCCGCAGGATCGCATGTTTCACGGGTGAGGCCAGTACCGACTAATCTCGCTGGGCCCAAGTGTCTGACGGATAACATCAGGGTTGAGCCTTACCCGGATAAATTCAAGGAACCGGGTAAAGTAGTGAACTATGAGCCGACTATGGATCTGGAAACATGGTTGAGCAGTTATGAGATGGCCATGTCGATTCGCAATGCATCTGAAAATCTTCAAGCCAAGTTCATGTACCTAATGATGTCGGAAGGAGCAGCGAAGTTGTGGTTCAACAATTTACCGGAAGGATCTATCAAGTCGTGGGGTGAGTTGAAAACTGCGTTTATCAAGCACTTTCACTGAACATGCAGAAAGTTGTTTACTATCGACGATCTAGAACGGTGTGTGCAAAAGAAGGGTGAGTCGGCGCGCAGCTGGGTGCGCCGGGTTATGGAGATATTGCATTCATCTACAGATATTCAGCCGAAGGACGCATTGCAAGCTATGGACAAGACATGCAAGTATACGCCTTTAGTACAGAAATTAACTCGCATGAAATCCAGTCGGAATGCTTCAGAGGTTACACTGGGAGAACTAATGGATGCGTGCAACAAACACGCTGCAACGGATACCACGGAGAGGACGTTGATGACAAGAAAGCAAAAGCAAATACAGGCAATAATGGAAGAACCGGCAATGGATCTACGCCGGGTAACCATGGAGGTAACAATGGGAACAACCAGAACAAGCGCCCGTTCGAGGGGAATTCCGAGTTTGTCGCCAGCACAGAAGCCGGGTCTTCAAGGCCCAGGGTAGAAGGAAATTTCAACGCAGGAAATCATAACGGAGGAAATTATCAAGGTCCACCAAGGCCGGGTAACAACTGGGATATCTTCAGAATGGCGTGCCCGAAACACAGCAGGAACGGAAGGCCAGCTAACCACTCATTGGAGCAATGTGCGGATTTGCAGAGATGGAAGAACGAGGAAGTGAACAAAGCTATGCGAGGTGCAGGCCGGGGAGGAGGACCGGGTCCGGGTGGAAACCCGGGCAACGGCCCACCCCCAGCAGGCAACCCGGGAGTTGGGAATCCGGGTAATAACCAGGGAGGAGCTGGAGGCTTCCAAGTCAACCCCAAGCAATTGGGCCAATACCATGTTCACACCACAGGAATTTCTAACAAGGATAGAAAGATACTAAAGAAGGCAGTAAACTCGGTTTCCTCAGCTGTCCCGAGATACCTGAGGTGGTCTGAGCAAGATGTAACGTGGAGCAGAAGAGATCACCCGGAAAGAATAGAACACCCGGGAGTCCTAGCACTGGTGGTCGCACCACAGGTTAATGGTTATGAGCTGAAAAAGGTCTTAATGGACGGTGGAAGCAGCATCAACATCCTATATTGGGAAACTTTCTTGCGCATGGGTCTCAAGGAGTCTCAGCTACAGAAAAGTTCAACAGTTTTTCACGGGATAGTGCCGGGTCACTCAGCGTGCCCTGAAGGAAAGATTACCTTGGAGGTTGCTTTTGGAGAATCAAAGGATAATTTCTGGGTGGAGTGCCTCACGTTCGAAGTGGTGAAGTTGCGCAGTCCTTATCACACGCTATTTGGGAGGCCGGCTTACGCCAAGTTCATGGCCAGGCCGTGTTACATGTACCTACAACTAAAATCCCGGGTCCTAAGCAGACCATCACCATACATGGAAGCCGGGACATAGGAGCTGAGTGTGACGAAGGAGATGCGGCAATGGCAGAACAAGCCTGTAGAAAGGAGGAGCTTAAGTACTACCGGTCTCAAGTAGACCCGGATGACAGGACAGCGCTAAAGAGGCCAAACACCGAGGATGAGAGAGCAAAATTCAAAGCAGCGCAAGATACTAACATGGTAGCCTTCGTCGAAGGTGATCCCTCCAAGCAATTTACCATAGGATCTAACTTGGATGATGAGCAGGAAAAAGCACTTGTGGAGTTTATTCGTTCAAATCAGGATGTGTTCGCTTGGACGCCTAGCGATATGCCGGGTATCCCTACAGAGCTGGCAGAGCACAGTTTGCACGTTGATCCCAAGTCCAGGCCCATGAAGCAGGGACTGAGAAAGATGAATGAGGAGAGAAGAAGGGCTATCGGCGAAGAAATCGCTCGGTTGTTGACAGCCGGCTTTATCATGGAAGTATTTCACCCGGAGTGGCTAGCAAATCCGGTTCTCGTGATGAAAAAGACCAATGAGTGGAGGATGTGCATTGATTATACAAGTCTCAACAAGCATTGCCCAAAGGATCCGTTTGCACTTCCAAGGATAGATCAGATGATAGACGCAGTGGCTGGAAGTGACCTACTATGCTTCCTGGATGCATATTCCGGGTATCATCAGATCAAGCTCAAGAAGGAAGACTGGGAGAAAACGTCGTTTATAACCCCTTTTGGGGCCTTTTGTTACAAAACCATGACTTTTGGATTGAAGAACGCTGGCGCAACCTATCAGCGGTGCATTTAGAAGTGCTTTGAGGACCAAATTGGACGCAATGTTCATGCTTATGTCGATGACGTGGTGATCAAGACCAGAAAGGCAGAGACATTTATTGATGATCTGAAGGAAACATTCAAAAACCTGAGAAGATACCAGATGAAACTTAACCCGACAAAGTGTGTATTTGGAGTCCCAGCAGGGAAGTTACTCGGTTTCATTGTTTCAGAGAGAGGGATTGAAGCAAACCCGGATAAAATCAAAGCAATCCAGAGTCTGAAAAAGCCGGAAAACCTGAAGCATGTTCAGAAGCTTACGGGGTGCGTAGCAGCGCTGAGCCGGTTTATATCAAGACTCGGAGAAAAGGCAATACCCTTGTACCGCCTCTTGAGGAAATCTGATAAATTCGTTTGGGACCAAGAGGCGGATGAGGCATTTGAGGCACTTAAAAAGCAACTATCTGAGGCACCAGTCCTAGCAGCCCCGGGTCCTAAAGAGCCCATGTTACTATACGTCGCAGCGGGGCCCCGAGCAGTTAGCGCAGTGGTTGTCGTTGAGCGCAAGGAGGATGGAAAAGAACACCCGGTCCAGAGGCCGGTTTATTACGTTAGTGAGGTGTTATCAGAAGCAAAGCAGCGCTACCCACATTGGCAGAAGTTGGTTTTCGGGGTCTTCATGGCCAGCCGGAAATTGAAGCCGTATTTTCAGGAACACCCCATAACAGTGGTTAGCTCTATACCAATGTCGGACATCATCAGAAATGTCGCACCCGGACTTCTAGAGGATACTCACAGTTCGCTAAACAGTAGAAAAATGGCTTACGGGGCATACCGGCACCCGCATCTCAATATGAGCAGGCCAACACGTAAACGTGTGACAACCATTTTCTACTATCCATCGTCTGCGTAAACCATCCCATAGAAATCCGACTACTTCCGTTGACGTACTTCATAACATACGCACATGGTACGTCAACGGCATTTGAACAAGTGATATCACAACATATCTCTAAGACACAAAAGATTCAAATAAGTTGCAAATAGCTCTCACTAGAGCAGAGATAGCAAATACAATCATCCAGAGGACACATGTCCCAACAATTCATCATTACAACACAGCGGAAGCATCCAAAGTGTCTGAGTACAGACAAGACCCAAATAGGCCTAAGAGGCCGGAAACAAAAAGACGGAGCCCATCCACGATGTCTCAGATCCTGCCCGGGTCCGCTATCTACGCGTCAGCAGCCTCGTCATACTCCACGTAGTAGCCACCATGGGGATCCTCGGAAACATAGTCTGCGGAAACCACAGCCCCAAAGGGGTCAGTACATAAACGTACCGGCAAGCAAGACTCACAAGATACCATAGTGTACCCGGCAACACCAAGTACAGATGCTTTGGGTTCAACGGAAGAATAGGTGATACAAAAGTGCGGCAGCAGGGTGCTCTAACCAACTACAGAAACACACTACAACTTCCGGCTAAAAGAAGGGGATAAGATAGCGTATCGTAACCAACTACCACTAACCTCAAACAAACCCATCCTGGATCTCGCCCCTTATCCAAAGAAGCAATCCGAGGATACCTCACACAGTTGGATTAATGATGGTTCAAGTCATTGTGTCAATAAGACTATTACTAGTCAAGTTATCATTAGTTAGGTGTAAGTTGTTCTGAGTACTTGTTAGCCAGTACTTTCACCAAGTCATCCATAACCGCGGAAAACACGGCTTCTCGAGAAGATTTAACCCTGCAGGGGTGCACCAATTTGGCCGTACACGTAAGAATATCCCGCCAGACGGGAATCAAACCCACCAAGCGAGGCACTCAACACAACTCAACTCTTCTTCGCATCAAGCCCAAAGCACCACGTGCTGTGCGTGCGCGGCTAATCGAGCCCCCACGAAGAAAATGGGGGACCCTCATAGCACTGGAAGATCACGCCGCCCTAAATGCCGACTACAAAAGTTCCACCCTGGCCTCGGGTTCGTACCAGCATATGCGTGCATCAAATGGAAAGCCCGAACTAAGTGTGGCGATTTGGACGAGATGCGAATTGAATCAAATTGAGGGGGGCGCCCATACACGCTTCCCACATGCGGATAGTGCGCTCATCATGGATCAGTAGACAAGACCCTTTTCCTAATTAGGGTCGACACTAGCAGGCCTCAAAACCACGCCGGGCCTCCTGCTGGTGCCTTATCATCAAATTAGCATTACCTCAAACATTAACAGGTTGGTGTTTAACATCGAGCCCCAGAACATAATAAATATGGTAACAGAAATAACGGACAGCAGACTCGAGCATAAACAACCCTAAGCATGCTAGTAAGACACGGGCAACAAGCAACGGGGTTTTAGGTGTGGATGTGAGGCTATATCAGGGTTAAAAGATAACATGTGATAGGATCGAACACAAGCAACGATTCATAAGGCTAGCAGAATAGACAACAGAAACTATCGGTATCCAGCGTGGGAAGGAACACAATGGTTCATGTGAGTGAATACTTGCCTGCAAACTCAGCAGCCTGGTACTGAGCTAACTCCTCAGAAGTAGTGTCGTAAACCTCGTCTGCCTCAACGTCGTCGTCTATTCGAGAAGAAGCAAACAAACAACGCAGAGAGACAAACAATCAATAACATGGCATAATGCACAATCATGGGATGATGCATGGCAATTTAATTGATGCATCAAAATAAGCTAGTTGACATGGTAACACAATTTAAATGGACCTATATGCAATTTGGTTTGCATATGGAAAGCCCATGAATTAAGGGTGGTTTAGATGATCTACAACTAAACAACATGTGAAAGTGGATTAGCATGATGCATGGATGAGGAAAACAAAAAGAAAACAACAATAGATTCAAATGGAAAAAGGTGTTTACCAAGTTTGAAATTTTATTCATTAAGTTATGAAAATTTGCTTCTTAAAGGAGTTACACAAGCATTTGTTGTTTTCACCAATTTTAATTGTTCAAAATAAATAACAAAAATCATATTTGGAAAGAACACATAATTTTAGGTGGAATACATGTTTCATTTGTTGGAAAAGGATTTAAAATGAATTACTTATGAATTAAACAAGTTTAAACAAGATTTAAATGAATTTAATTCAAGTATGAATTATTTGAATTTTTATTTGTTCAAAACATTTAATAAAAATTCATATTTGAAAAGTTTATACTCTTCTGGTTTGAAAACATATTTTATAAGTTCAAAAAGAATTTTATTTGACCAAGTTATGAATTTAGCAATTTTTAAATGATTTAAACAAGGTTTAAATTATTTAACCAATTTTAATTATTCAAAACATGAAACAAAGTTTATATTTGAAAAGGTGGTTCAATTTGGCATGGAAAACATATTTTATATGTGACATTTGAAATAATATTGAAATAGTTATGAAATTAACCAAATTGGAAAAGAGTTGTTTGAATTTGAAATTTGAAAACATTTGAAATGTTCAAAACAGAAAACAAATGATTCAAACAGGTAGAGAATTAAATTTGGTTCAGGATACATAATTTATTTGTATTATTTGGATTTGAAATTCAAAAGAAATTTGTATTTGGAATTTAGGGACTAATCTGTAAATAAAATGGACTTAAATTAAAATAAAATGGGCAGAAACGTTTTTACACCGCGCAGTGACCTAGAATAGGCCACTGCCAGTGGGCCCTGGCCACGTGGTGCCTAGGTGGCGTGCGGAGTCGCTGACAGGGGGCCCCACCTATCAACGCTCCTCGCGAAAAAGTGTGGGATTTAATCCCGGAGGCAGGGATCGAACCCTGGACCTCGTGGCTTGCGTACGCGGTGCGTTGCCACTGCGGTGTGATGCTGTCTGTTGACAGATAGGAGGCGAGAGGGAGGATAAGGTTCAGTTACGGGATTTTTAACTGAAACTTTACAGGTTCAGTTTCTGAACCACGACAGAGGAGGGTGGCCGCCGGCGGCGACTGCGTGCTCGTCGTGCTGCTTGTGCCCGTGTGCGTAGGAGATGGTGGTCGTGCGTGCTCGTGCAGAGAAGGAGGAGGGAGGAAGGTGGACGTGCTCACCGGGAGGGACGGAAGGAGAAAGGCGAGGCGATCGTCGTCGACGGCGGCGACAGAGGCACGGACGGCGGCGTCGCTCCCGACCCTCTCGGGCTCAACGGCGTGGTCGAGGAAGACGGTGGCGTCGAGGGGACTCGATTCCCGTACTCAACCTGGCAGGGAGGCATCCATGGCGCCGATGATCGCCGGAGGGGAACGAGGTGGCGCTCGGTTCAGGTGGGGTTCAGAGAGAGGAGGTGGCGCAGAGGGAGAGAGAGAGGAAGCACGGCGGCGGCAGTCGAGGGAGAGAGGCGTGGGAGGTTAGGGCACGGGGGAGAGCTCGGGCTCGAGCTATAAGGAGGAGGGGAGCTGCCCGTGGCCGTCTGCTCCGCCGTACAGGCGACGTGGGCGTCGTGGATGTCCGCCATACAGGTAGGGGATGAACCGGTATGGGGCTGGTGGGCTGGTGGGCTGGGCCTGCTGCCCACTGGCCTGCGTTTCCCTTTTTTTTATTTTTTCTTTCTGTTTCTTTTTTTTTTTGCAGATTTGAAAAAGGAAGAAAAATGAAAGGGTTTTAGTGGTTAGAAAAATTAGGAAAAAATTATTATAGGTTATTTATGATAACAGCAACAATTTGCAAACTTTTGCTTTTCAAATATTTAAATTTTGTTGCTGTTTGTATTTTTATTTGAATTTGAGTGAATTTTTTGGGGTTAATTGATTAAATGAAAAGAACAATTTAACAGTTTTAATTTCAAGTGTAATGGTAACAAATGATTGATTTGTTTTGTAATTTTCATAAATTTTCAAAATGGTTGTTGTTTGGAATTTTAATTGAATTTGAATAATGTTTTGGTATTAAATGAATTATTGAAAGAAACAAATCAATAGTTTGAAATTACAACTTTAATGGAAACAAATAATTGCTTTGATTTGAATATTTTTATTTGAAAATTGTAACATAACAAGTATGAAACAAAGATTTGAATTTTTTGGTTTGAAATTCATATTGAAAAACAATGGAAAACAAAAGAAAACAAAGGAAAACCAATGGAAAACAATTGCAAACAAAGTAATGGTTATGATGACATGATGCAAAACATAAATTAACAAGAAATAAAACATTCTAGGGGTTGTTTTCATACTTGGGATGTTACAAGAAACTCGGATGCAACAGGTAGAATAGCCAAGTGGGCGATCGAGATGGGAGATTATCACATCAACTAGGAGCCCAGGTCAGCAATCAAATCTCAAGCTCTGGTTGATTTCATTAATGATTGGACGCACACAGACATGTCCACAATGACTCCAAGTTCCGAGTCTTGGATAATGCACTTTGATGGTTCCAAGCAATACGAGGGATCAGGAGCCGGAGTGGTGCTCACATCACCTAAAGGAGACAAATTCAGCTACGTATTGCATATTCACTTTGATTGCTCCAACAACGTGGCCGAGTATGAGGCATTATTGCATGGATTGAGGATAGCCAAGGAGATGAACATCAAGAGGATACGGTGCTATGGAGAGTCGGACCTCGTGGTACAGCAGGTCTCGGGAACTTGGGATAGAAAAGATGCAACTATGGCAGCGTACCGCAGAGAGGTGGACCGGGTTGCCGGGTGTTTTTCCGGGTATGAGGTGGAGCATGTCGATCGAAGAAAAAACGAGGCAGCAGATACACTCGCCAGACTCGGCTCGCGCAGAGAGCCGGTTCCACCCAATGTGTTCCTGGACGAGCTATGTCGGCCGTCTGTTAAAACCGAGTCCGAGGAAGAACTGGCTAACAAAGACCCGGATTTAGAGCTCGTGGCCACAATACGCACTGTTCCCGAGTGGACAGAGCCGTTTCTGGCTTACCTATCACGGGGCGAGTTACCACAGCAAGAGGTACTAGCAAGGCAAATTCTGAGGCGAGCAAAAGGGTATTCCATCATCAATGGGGAGTTATATAAAAGGAGCGCCGCAGGAGTATTTTTGCGCTGTGTAGCACCAGAAGAAGGACGGCAAATCCTGAAAGAGATCCACGAAGGCGACTGTGGCCATCACGCATCCACAAGGTCCCTTGTGGCCAAAGCATATAGGCACGGTTTCTTCTGGCTCACAGCTTTAGCAGATGCGGAACGCTTGGTGGCAAGGTGCGACGGATGCCAAAGGTACGCCCGCCAAATCCATGTGCCGGCTATGGAGTTGCAAACAATTCCTTTGACCTGGCCTTTCACCATTTGGGGTATGGACATGGTTGGCCCCTTTCACATGTCACCTTGCAAAAAGACACATCTCCTGGTGGCTATCGATAAATTTACCAAGTGGGTTGAAGTTATGCCAGTTACCAATTGTGAAGCGATTACGGCAGTTAAGTTCCTGAAAAGGATTATCTACCGGTTCGGGCATCCTCACAGTATAATTACCGACAATGGAACCAACATGTCCCTTGGCGAGATGGAGAAATTCTATGGTAATAACGGAATCCGGCTTGATATAGCTTCCGTAGCTCATCCACAAGCCAATGGACAAGTGGAGAGGGCAAACCAGGAGTTACTTCGTGGATTAAAGCCACGATTGCGAGTCCCATGTATCAGAGCTGCTGGAGCATGGGTTGAGGAGTTACCTTCAGTGGTTTGGGGTATCAACACTACACCTAACAGATCTACTCAGATGACACCGTTTTTCATGGTTTATGGCGCAGAAGCGGTGCTGCCGAGTGATATCATCCATGACTCGCCTCGAGTATCGGCTTACGTCGAGGTGGAGAACGAGAAGACCCGGCAGGACGCCGTGGATATGTTAGAAGAACACAAGGAACAAGCTTTGGAGAGATCAGCCATATACCAGCAGGATCTGAGGAGATATCATAGCCGGAGAGTCAAAACCCGGGTCTTCCAGGAAGGAGACCTGGTTCTGCGCCTAGTACAGTCAAAGGAAGGAAAACACAAGTTATCCCCACCATGGGAGGGACCGTTCATCATAAGCCGGAATCTGCACAATGGATCATATTACTTGATAGATGCAAGGGAAGAGTCGGCCACGGTTAATGACACCGCTCATACCACTTCATCTATGCAAGAGAGAGAAAGACCTTGGAACGTAGCTCAGCTGCGTCCCTACTATACCTAGTTTAGACCAGATTTGCAAGTGAAATTACACGATGTAACAGGCAGCAGGTTTCAAACGCACTCTTTTCCTATCCAGGGTACCTAAGGGGACTGGAGCGTTTTTAATGAGGCGGCTTGCTGACCTAACTTTTCTCATATCAATAAAGAGATGGTTAAACAATGTATTGTTTCCTTTTCATGTGTTTTTTATCAAGTTTTTTATCTCTGTTGTGTTTTTATTTCTTCTTCCAGGTAAGTATTATCTATTGTTCTTAGTACATTAGTTTCTTTAGTAAATTGCATATATTTAGGTCTTGGGGGATGATTGCTTGAATAGCACAGTTACAAACTCAAAGACCCGGCCACGATGCCTATGAGTTATAAGTGCCGATTACTTGCAAACAAGTACGGCTACAAGCTTATAACCGGACAAAGGAGCCAAACTTTCTTGACTTTTCTTACTTAAGCTCGATGTGACTCACACTAAAGTGGCATGATTCGCTAGCGTACGATTACAATCAGTCATGATGCCCAATGGGACTTGCCTGACCCTGTCTTCATACAGCTGTAGCAACATGATTATCCACGCAAAAGCCGGCTTACAGTACAAGAGAGTCAAAAGGGTCATCTAAACTAGAAGTTATGCAGAGTACAAGGTTAACAACCGGAAACTCAAAGTTTATTAAGCATAACTTCAAAACCTATCTGAAACGGCTCTAGGTTTTGGGCTTAGCAGGTAACAATTTGTTCCTTTTGAAAGACCCAATACCCCAGACTCGGAATTTCGGGCCTTGGGGACTCGGGAATTTGAAAACAGAAACAAATTATCCAGCCATTCAGCTCAAAAACCCAAAAATCCGAGTCTTGGGGACTTAGAAAAAAGTCCACCAGTCAAAACCCACGAGACCCGGAAACCGAGTCTCACAATAGGAACCATAGCAGAAAGTCGGAAAATCAAGGATGAAAAAGCCCAAAGTTAAGAAATATCAAATTCAAGCAAAAGGCCAGAAGGGCCATGAAATATATTAAGGTATTAAAGTGTATTACAAGCCACGATAGTAGTATCATAAAGCGCACAGGCGCGCTATCAAAAGAATAATTGTTTTTTTTAAAAAAAAAAAGGCCCATCGGCCGGATAAAGTGCCTGAGACGGTTGCCGATAAAAATTTCACTCGGCATCTTGGGCCGAGTCGTCCATCTTGCCCTTGCCCTTGGCAGCCGGTTCTTGCTCCTTGCCTTGTTCTTCAGCATTCTTGGTGGCGGCAGCACCCGGGTCAGCAGTAGTGCCGGCCCGTGCGGGAGGAGGGACGACTGGCGTGGAGGTAGCAGGCGCAGAATCGGCCTCAGCCTTCTTCTTCGCGGCCTCTTCTCTCGCCTGAGCAGCCTCTGCCTTCCATCGGGCCAGCATATCGTATGGCTTGGGAAGATCCGACTTAATCGCCTTGTCATCAGCATCATATGCTGGGGTAATTGCACTAACATCCAAACCATCGGCAATTACGCTGGCCGAGTGACGAACTTCCTTCTGGATGGCCTTGAAATTCTTCACTGAGAACTTGGACCCGTCGTGGTTGAACTCTGGAAACCCGCCTACAAGCTTGGCCGGCTCGAGTTTAGTAAAATATGCCTTAGCCAGCGCAAGCCCCCGGGTTACTCCAACCTGGCAGGACGAGCGTTTCCAGTGCTCAATCCACTCGGGGATAGTGGAGCACGCGTCAAGCAGCATCTTTAGGTTGCCATGCCCGACACCCGGCCACTTCAGATCCTGAAGAATCCATTTGGTTCCGGCACAGAGCTGCCAGATCGTGCTCTTGATGGTTTTCAGCTTGGCGATATCATCCTCATCCGGACTCACATCATCTGGACCTGCGGAAAATAGAAAAAAGCAGTGAGTAAGGAAATCCGATTATTTATCAGAATGAGAATCCGGGTTATAATTATTAAGTTAGGAATCGTACCAGTCAAAGCACGATATGTGTCGGCAATCTGAACGGAAAGCTTGGTCAGTTCATCTTCTGCTGCATGAGCCATCTTTCTATATTTCCTCGTGATTTTCCCGCTCCTCTTAGCATCAGCTTCAGCCGACTCACGTAGAGTCGCCTCCTTCTCGAGGAGTTTGGTGGCCTTCGCCAATGCTTTCTCAGAATGGGTCACGAAGGCCTGCGTGGAAACACAAGGAAGGGTTAGCCGGATAAAAAGCAAGTTGTCAGTCGCGTATACTACGAAGTTCCAAGCAAATTATCAATAAGTTCACTTGGAACTTGGGGACTAGACAAGGATACAGACAATATTATTCGGATTTACCTCATGTTTGGCTATCAAAACTTCTAGGACATTTTCTTCGTCAGCCCTCAAGGTGTGCAGGGCGTCAAGCATTTGGGAAAAAGTCATGTCCTCAGGCCTGATACCGGAAGAGCCGGTGGCCTAATCACCCGGGGGCGAACCTTCTCCGACTTTGGGGTCGAGACCCGGGTTGTCTGGGTGTCCAGATTGGGAGAGCCCATCCTTGTGTCCAGGATCTCGACGTCGTCGTCCCCAACCTCTTCAGATGGCTTGGGAGACTGGGCTTCCTGCCGGGCCGGGTCAGTCAGGGGATCTTGTTCTTGATTCTCTTCCCCACCACCGCCAGTCGCGGCGTCCATATCGTCAACTGGCCCTTCAGTCTCCCGGTTGTCTGTGTCCATATTATCCGGGTCACTGATCGTGACCTGGGCGCTAAGGAAAGGAAAGAGAAGAGATTAGCAACAAAAATTGAAGGTTATCAAAAGGACTAGTGTATTGCTTAGCCGGAAATATGACTTACCCGGAATTCACCACGAAATCTGCAGGAAGCGAGCTACTAGACGCGGACGAGGCTGTCACAGAATCCGAGAGTGAGACCCGGAGCTGTCCGGCCAATGGGTGATTGGGGGAAGGGTGTTTTCGAGGTGAGTTGATGGGATGAGACGGAGAAATACCAGTGCGACGAGCCGGGGACGTAGGAATACCCGGGTTGAGGGGATCATCGCCCGGGGAATTCCGGGTTACCCTGCGCTTGGTTGGAGGCGGATCCTTCAAGTGTAGTGAATTTGATAACTGTCGGTGAAGTTCACGCATATTATCAAAAGAGTAGGGTTTGGAGGACATGGAAGAGTAGGGAAATTCCTCTTGGCCCCGACCTCGACTTCCGGCTCAACCTCGCTTTTGTCGCTCCCAGTTTCTTCCGGGTCTCCCTGGTCGTCCTTGTCACCCCTATCATCCATCCCTGAAAGGCGCAAGCATATAGTTGGAAAAAGAGAAAAAATGGGAAAGCAAAGTAATAGAGGTTGAGGTGATCGGAATCCGGGTGATACCTTCGTCAGTGTCGGCCTGTTCTTCTTCTTCTTCCTCCGGGTTCCCGGAGTTGGGAGGGGTCTCGATGTTCCAGAAAGCATTATCGGCCTGAGATAAAGGCATGGAGGTAAGAGTTAGTAGTGGTATCAAGTTAAAGTACGAGAATAAGTGGATAAGCATTGGATTTTACCGCTGGAGCTGGGTTATCCCGGGTGAACGGCGCTAACCCGGCTATGTTCTTGATCACCTCCAGCTTCTTAGTCAGGAAGCTCTTGATAGTCTTGTTGGTATCGCCGACCGGGTAATTTTTCGAGGAATAGCGGAGCGCGTCCGTGACGTGTCCCGAGTATTCGCACATTAGCTTTGAGCGAATAGAGTTGGGCTGGATCCGGAAATCTACCCAAGTTTTAACCAGGTTGAGCCCAGCAAGACCGTTGGCGAAAAGGAGGCTATTTTGGCCAGGTGGGGATGGATGGCTTCCCTGTTCGACTCAGGGGGAAAGGCATTAAAAGTATCAGAAAGATCTAAGAGACCCTCCGAGTAACCCGACAGTTTTCTTTCGTCGGGTGGGGAGGTATCCCGGCAATAAAAGAAGGATAGCTGCCAATGCTTAACATATGAGTTTAGGTTTAGAGTCGGCATGGGAGAATTTTTGCAGTGTTGGATGGAAACCCCGCCGCAGGCCAAGAGGGCCCCGTCACTGCTTTCGCGGCACGTTTTGCATTGGAAAAGCTCGATAAATAAAGCCAGATTTTGCGGGATGCACAAGTAAGACTCGCAGAGGACTATAAAGTGGGTTATATTCAACATAGAGTTAGGACCTATGTCGAATACCCGGAGGCCGTAGTGGCTGAGGACCTCACGGAAAAAAGAGTGACCCGGAGGGCGAAACCCCCGGATCACGTGCTCAACAAAGCATATTACCTCGTCAGGATTGGGGGTAGGCCGGATCTCGTCACCCGGAACCCTCCAATGAATCTCCTTCTGAGGAGGGAGGATGCCTGACTCGGCCAGTATTTCCAGTTTGGCCTGGGTCACGGAAGATCGCGCCCAATTGGCAGATATGGACTGGGTCGTCCTTATTTTTACCGGTTGCTTCCCTTTGTTCCTAGGAGCCATTGGTTCGGTCTGTAAAATACAAAGCAAAGTGCACGAAACATTAAGACTCGGGGATTATGAGTTATCCGAGTATCCATGAGCAGTATCAGTAAGGAGCAATATGGAAGCCATGAGTTGTCCGAGTATCACTAGACAGTATGAAAATTACAAACTATCCGGGTATTGACGAGCAGTACAGAAATTATGGGACATCTAAGTATCAACGAGCAATTCTAAAAAGAGGTTGATTACCTGTTTATCTATAGTATGAATAAAAGAACCGGAGGAGGTGATCTATCTGGGTATCGAAGAAAAGCCGCGGAAATTTGGGCGAACTACATCTAGATTGGAAATTTTACGGATGATTTCGCGGAGAAATTAGCGATTACGAGCCATAGGAGAGTGCTGCAGGATCAACTATTGAGCAATTGGACGAACTATAGTGGGGTTAAATGGTCTAATTCGGCGTGAGGCAAGAAATGGCCCGCGGGCGGACCTAGATCCAATCTAGGTCAAACGGAGAAAGTAGAAGCTAAATCAATGGAAATAAGGAGCTTACCGGTGTAGATTGGAGAAGGGCGCGACGGCGGCAGATGGCGCAGTCGTGGTGTCCCCTTGCGACTCCCGGCGGGTAGTTCGAGGGCGCGGCGGCGGAAACTGGCGACGGCGCGGAGCGAACTGTGGATGAGCGCAGCTGACGGCGGCTTTGCTCCGGCGGCGTGCACGAGGTCTCCGTGGTGGCGCTCTATGAGCTCGGATGAGGAAGCACTGGTGAGGAAGAAGAAGATGGAAGAAATGAGCCGTTAAGCTAGGTTACCCCCTAAGGCGTCTATTTATAGATGCGGGTGGGGAAACCTAGGCAGGCAAGCGGGAACCAAAAATTTCGGGATAAGGGATACCCGTCCTGATATTGTGGGATACGCGTTAAGTGCTGGACAAGATATCCGGAATGGATAGGAAGCAAATCTCTTCCGCGATATCTGGACCAATTAACGAGTGAAATAAGCTGGATCTTTGGTATTCTCATCAGGGCATTGACCCGGAAAAGTAAAAGATGGATTCGGAGGAAACCGGGTAATTATATGGACCACCGGTGGAGTTAGGCCTAGCTGTTTATTAAAGCAACTTAACCCGGCCTCTTTGAATTTGTATGTTTGTTATTTTTGCAGGGAATAGCATGCGCTTCAAGGAGGATCCCGTGAAGCCCAAACTATTCTGGGGACTACTGATGGAGGGATGATAACCCGGTAGGCTAACGCCAAGGAGTAACTCGGCCCAAAGGACGCTGCGCAAGACCCGGTAAGGAGTAAAGGGCTTCTAGAAGGCCCAGGAGTGTAGGCCTCGTAACCCGGATTGTGGGTTCCGATAAGGAAGTTTAGGGTTTTGTAAGTAGTGTCCGGGTAGGATTCCGAGTGCGCCTTGGGTAGCAAGCCAGGGGATGCGGGGATTATATAAGCCGGCCCCTAGGGCTAGATCGGACGAGTTCACAAGATACACAAGTTTACGAGATAGAGATTGCGAGATATCGAGTATCCATTGTAACACGAGTATCGAGATAGTATATTCAGATCGTAGACTCGGTTACTTGATTGCCGGCTACCAGATCGCATATCACCATGGTTTCCCTTGAGCTAAACCCTCTCCCAAACACCAGAGTCGATTTGCCCCAAGACAAGTTACCCCCGGTAACGTCTCCCGTGATTATCCCACGACAGGTGTAGTCAATGGCTCCACTTGAGTGGGGCATAGTCCTTCTCCCTCCGTCATCCGGTAACCCTCAATGGGAATTATTTCACCAATCCCCATTCTTCTTATGACGATGGGAGGAATTGCATCTCCTACAACACCATGATCTATACGCCCCCTTGGGAGTTGTTATCCTCATCAAACACCACGTCTATAGCTTCTTCAACTTGTCCGGTGGACTTGTTGTAGACACTATAGGCGTGAGCGTTTGTGGCATAGCCAACAAAAATACCCTCATAAGATTTGGTCTCAAATTTTGACAAACGTTTACCTTTCTTGCAAATGAAGCACTTGCAACCAAAGACCTTGAAGTAAGATACGTCCGGTTTCTTGCCCGTGAGAATCTCGTAGGGATTATTGTTCAAGATCTTGCGGAGATATAACCGGTTGGTAGCATGACAAGCGGTGGAGACAGCTTCGGCCCAAAAGTTATAAGAAGAAGAGAACTCCACAATCATTGTCCTAGCCCATCCATCAAAGTCTGCTTCTTCCTTTCCGCAACACCATTTTGTTGAGGGGTGTAGGGAGAGGAGTATTGGTGAGCAATGCCCTCTTCACTAAGAAACCCCTCAACGGTATAGTTCTTGAACTCCGTACCATTATCACTCTGAATGGGCAATATGGAAGCATTGTGTTGGTGCTCCACTAGAGTGTTAAACTCGATGACTCTCTTTTGAGTCTCACACTTCCTCTTAAAGAAATACACCCAACAATATCTTGAATAATCATCCACAATCACCAAGAAATACTTCTTTCCTCCAAGACTATCATAAGATACCGGACCAAAGAGATCTAAGTGAATGAGCTCAAGGATTCTTGTGGTGGAGATATTAGTCTTGGTTGGGTGGAATTCTCCATGTTGCTTTCCAAAGGCGCAAGAACAACACACACGATCTTTAGCAAACTTAGCCTTGGTTAGTCCTAGAACATGATTGCCACTTTGAAGGTCATGCAACATTCTCATATTGGTGTGGGCTAACCGGCGATGCCAAAGCCACCTCACATCAACTTTAGCCATTAGGCATGTCGCGGCACACGTGTCTCCTTTAGATAAGTCCACAACATACATGTCGTTCTCGAGAAACCCAACAAAGGCTACTTTAAGAGTTGTTTCCCAAGTGACAATCACATTATCTTTGTTAAAGAAAGAGGTAAAACCACAATTTGCAAGTTTAAGAATGGACATCAAGTTATAACCAAGGGACTCAACAAGGAGAACATTCTCAATTGATACATCATTTGAGATATACACCTTGCCTCGTCCCAATACCTTAAGTTCGGAATTGTCACCAATAGTGACGCAATTGAGATGAGGTAATGGAGGTTCAATATTGCTCACTGTGTCATTGCTTCCGGTCATATGTTGGGATGCACCACTATCCACCGTCCATCTACCCGACCTGGAAGCACTTCCCTACAATAGATCAATTTCTTGATTTAGGTACCCATCCTTCAATGGGTCCTCTTTTGTTAGTAACAAGGGTCTTAGGAACCCAAATAGTCCAATGATAATCATCACCATAATAAGTACCAACGTATTTAGCATAAACATGACCATCTCTAGATTTCATAAGAACATAAGAGGGGTTATATTTTCCGGCAAAGTCGTTGTGAGTGATGCTCCCCCTAGAGATATCATCATCCACCACGGCGTTAGTATCCATCTCCTTGGTCACGTCTCCCTCTTTCAAAAAGACAACATTCCGAGAGGAAGAGGTGGCATTCTTGGTTTTCTTCTTTGACTTGGCAATGAAGCCAAGTCCTTCCTTTCCTTTCTTGGCTCCTTGAGAGCTTATGGCGTCATTGAGAATTTTCTCTCTTCCTACAATGTTAGTAGTAGTACAAGAGGTAGGCATGATAACAATACTATTAGAGGAGGAAGTCACTTGCGTATTAGATTGTTGAGCTAGAAGCTTATTTCGGGATATGGTGAGTTTGTCATGGATTTCTTTAAGAGACGTGAACTCCTTTTCTAGTTTTCCATGACGCTCAACAAGTTCCTCATGAGCTATCCTTAGCTTCAACTCTTCTTCTTCAAATATTTTAAGTAAATCAAGAGATTTTTCATTATCCTTCCTAAGTTTGGAAACACTAATAGCATACGTCTCTTCTAGACTAGATAGTCTCTCTTCAAGAGAGGCTCTCAAGGATCTTTCTCTCTCAAGAGCTTCTACAAGCTCATTGTCATGATTATCATGACCACCACCATAGCTCTCCAAGGTCGCGATGATCTCTTCCTTCTCATCTATGAGAGAGTTAGCATCATCAAGTTGCCTCAAGAGGGCATTTACCTTTTCCTTGGTTTCACCTTCAAGACTACATAGCCAAGAGCTAAGATTCTTGGTCTCCTGATCATCCACAATGTTTACAACACAGTTCAATAATGAGGGACAACTAGTAGCTATAGACTTGGAGGTGGAAGATATTACCGCGGTGGCTTTTGCCATGAGACATGTAGGTCGGACCAATGGATTCTCATTGGGGGGGTTCGAATAGAGAGACCGATGAAGAGGAAGTCGTAGCTATGGCGACATGGGCCACACCTACCACTTCATATTCTCCTTCATCTTCGGAGTAGTATGTTTCCAATGTGGGGCCTTCTTGAACATATAGAGCCCTTGGGACTCTTCTAGCGAGATTCTTGTTTTGTGGAGCTTTGTTCTTGTCCTTGCGAACAAGATTCCCTTAATTCTCTTCTCTTGGCTCAAAAGGACACTCCTTGACGAAGTGATTTTCACTTTCACAATTGAAGCATGTCCTTGGCCGCTCCCCCTTCTTCTTGTAGATCTTGTTCCTTTAAGGTCTAGGAGCACCAGCCTTGTGAGCCTCCCATATCTTCCAATAGCCGTGCATGGCAAGAGAAATGCACTTGTGATCACCCTTGTATGTATCCTCATCATCCTAATCATCCTCATCGTCCCCATCGACTTCTTCGATCCGAGAAACCGCCTTAGACTTCAAGGCGAGGTTGGGAGACTTTCCAACTCTTCTTGAGCGAGCGAGAGCATCATCCGCGCTCTTGTGAGATAGGGATATGGCTATGAACTCACTAAGAACACCAATGGAGTTGAGGGAGTTGTAGTGTGATCTTGTTCGAATGCTAGTGGAGAGGTTCTTCTCTAAAGGAGTTATGGCCTTGACAAACTTCCTCTTGATCCACTCATCGGAGATATCTTCTTTTCCAAAGTCCCTCAATTGGTTGCCAAGAGTGACAACCCTTCTATATAGTTCTTCGGGACTTTCATCTTCAAGAATAACTAAGTTCTCAGACTTGTTAGGAGCCACATCATACTTGGAGGATTGGATGCTAGCATTGGCTTGGAACGAGGTGTCAAGTTTATCCCAAGCCTCCTTGGCGGTCTTGATACCGCGGCTGTGTTCAAGATGTTCTCTTGGGAGAGCTTTCTGGATAGTGACAAGAGCGGTCTTGTTGCGTTGAAATTCCACGTCTTCTCTTGGAGTCAAGTTGTTTGCATCGTGTGGATGAAATCCATGGAGAACACTTCTCCACAAGGCGGTGCAAGACCCTGAAATATGAGACTTCATATCGAACTTCCAAGAAGAGAATTCGTTAGTGTTAAGCATGCGAGGACGTCCAACATTTAGAATGTGTGGCATTGTGGCAATAGGATGAATAGTGTCATAACTGGGAGGTGGTGGTACTTTTGAGTTAGACCCCGAACCGTTAGCCGATTGAGACTTGGAGCCTTCGGAGCTCCCACCGCTCTTAGCCTTTTTATCGGCTTTTGCCTTGGCTAAAGCAATGTTAGCTTCCATTTCGGCGATGTCCGGAATGGACTCATCATCCGAGCTAACATCATCAGCGGTGAGAGGTGGTTCCTTGGACTCCTTGGTTTTCCCCATCATGGCCTCCAAAATTTTCTTTATGCTAGAAACATCTGAACCAACACTAAATCTAACCTTGGACAATTCGGTTTGGAGGGTTCCAACTGTTTTTTGTAGGTTAGTTATAGTGTCGGCCATTTTGGCGATTTCCGCACTAGAACCGTCGGGCTCATTTTCATTGACCATTATACTCTTAGGTGGTTAAGCCCTTAGAAAGAGCCGAGGCTCTGATACCAATTGAAAGTGCACTATGGTCAACTAGAGGGGGTGAATAGGTTGACTACCATCTTCTTCTTTTCCTTTTAATTATGGCTAAGCAAGATAAAATGAGGTTCTCTAGATGTCCAACTAGGTGAGAAACCTAAATGATACAAGATAAGATACCCGACGGAAGTAAAACGAAAGGCAACAAGATAAACCACAAGTGTAAACAAGGAGACAAGGATATGTTTCTCATAGTTCCTTCTCAAGAGAAGTACGTCTATGTTGGAGAGGTGGGGAGCCACCTAGGCGCTCCTCAATAGCACGGTTGTGCACACCTTATTCTCCTTGAGCTTCTCCGGCGAGGGAGATTCTCGTTTCCACTATGAGGTCGACTTGAAGGCGTTGACCAAACCTTTACACAAGGTTGAGGACACTCCACAAGATGGATGGAGGCCCTCAACGGATCCGAAGCTTCTTGTAACAAGGTGGAAGGTACAAGCACAAGATCTACTAAGGTTTCTAGGCCTCAAGTAGGATTCTAGATCTACTAGTATGTGGTGGATGGATTTGAATTCCTTTGGTGGAATCACGGATCTGGGTCTCCTCTAGCTCTCCACAAAGTTTCAGAGTGTTTGGGTGGTTGGAGAGGGAGATCTAGGAGGTTGAAGCTTTCATTAATGGCTAGGAGAGAGAACGGGAAAAGCTTGGACATTTATGAGGTAGGGGAAGGCTTTCAATACCCCTTCCCCCAAGTGGCCGTTGTGCAGTCCACGCAGCACCGGAGGCTCCGGTGTTTCCACTGGAGGCTCCGGTGGTCTTCTTATACGTGCACACGCGCATCTCATTTTCTTCAAACTGGATCCTGTAGGGCGGAGGCTCCGGTGGCTTTGACGGAGGTCCACCGGAGCCTCCTCTCTTATGCACCCGAAGGGGGTTTTAGCGGAGGCCACACCGGAGGCGCCACCGGAGGCTAGCTCCATAGTGGGGTAGTGGAGCCAGCGGAGGCTCCGGTGGTTTCACCGGAGGCTCCGCCCACCAGAAGTACACCGGAGGCTCCGCTGAAGCCTCCGGTGTTTTTAGCAGAGGTTCCACCGGATCCTTCATCGGAGGCCAGCGCTTGGATGTGCTCGGAATTGCATAGGTCGGAGGTTCCGGTGGTTTCACCGGAGCCTCGGCTGCTTGCAGAAATGGCCCCCCAGTTATATTTCTTCGAGCTCTTTCCATTCTAAACACTTTTGTAACCCATAGAGATTCTATACTTGATGAACCTGGGCATTTTCATATATAACAAGTAGGACCTGCAAGTACTCTCAAATAGACATTAGTCCAATAGGTATGTTGTCATTAATTATCAAAACGGAAGATGATCTTTCACCTGGCAACTCGTCAATAATGAGCATCATCACTTAAGGAGCATATAGAGGGACTTTCTTGATCTCAATCATAGCTGAGTACATGTCTTCCTTAATGAAGTCCATGACATCAATCTCAAAGCCCGTACCATCTGGTCCCGCCAAGTGACACTGGAAAGCATGAAAGAGCAAGTTCACTATCCCTCCACGGATAGCATCCACGTTCCCGGCCTTGGGTGCAATGTTGTTGCGGAAGAGGCGGAGAAGAATATCATAGACCCTCTTCAAATCCTTGGCAGTCCCTATGCTCGAGAGCTTCTCATACATGGGAGCCATCATCTTCTTGTCATAGGTCACACCGTGAATATGCGTCCTCTGCCCAACATTATCACCCATAGGGTACTCAAGCAACTCAGAGAGCCTACGGATAGAAGACTCACACCTCCTGGTACCTATCATCCAAGTCAAGGGAACGTCCTCATCCTCTCCAAATGTGACTGTGGCATAGAATTGATGAACAACCTTGATGTTGGAATCCTACTAGATGCCCACAAGATGCTCAAGGCCCAGCTTCCTAGTGATCCACACGGCCTCTTCAAAATAGTCCATGCTGCCTAGAGCCTCTAAGTCAAGAACTCGTTGTAGACAGACTGGATGCTTCAGGAAACTACAGATCTCCCTCTGAATAAGCTCGGACTCTCTCCTCCAGTGGTGAGAACTCTCAGCAGTGCGAGCCATGGTGAAGAAGGGTTTGGATCTCATTAACCCATAGTCTGTCTTGCTCAAGTTTCTCACATAAGTGATCCTGTCAAACCTAGCCTTGTTCGCCAATTCACGCCTCTACTGCTCTTGAATAGCCTCGTGTTGGTGATGCCCATCATCAAGAGTCCTCCACTGAGCAACCTTCCCAGTCTCCGGATCGGTGACAAGGTAGTCACGAAAGTGGGCACGAGACTTCCTTCTTGTGACATGAGGACTGGAGGAGGAAGCCTTAGTCCTTTTCCCTGAAACACAACATAGCCAAACAAAAAAACCAGAAAGCAGTAGATAAGCATGCATATCGACAGGATGAAGGAAGAAATCAGCACAAGATTCTGGACAAATTTTAGAGATTCTACACCAGAGTCTCCGGTCTGGAGACCGGAGTCTCCGGACTGGCGACAGATCTGACCTGTGGACTCTAAAAAATATGTACCAAAACAATCTATGGATGATTTCTACGGAGGGGAAACAGACTAGGGTGGTTCTAAAACAAGAGACAAGCATCTTCTCTCCCAAAAACATACATCTAGAGTAAACCCTAGATGAAAACAAAGAATAGAGGGGGAGATAGGATACCCTTTCCACCCTGGTCGGCCATGGAGGATCCCATGGAGGGGAAACACAAGGTGGAGTCGAGGGAGGCCCTGGGGCAGATTCCGGCAGCTAGGAGCATCTAGAGGGGGTCTTGGAGGCGACAGCGGTGCAGAGGAGACTTTGGGGCGGGGTGGTTGGTAAGAAATGAGAAACCCTACCACCCCGATCCCCTTTTTATTCTACAAAAACCGCTAGACCGGAGTCTCCGGACTAAACACTGGAGTCTCTGGACAGACCGGAATCTCCGGTGGTACAGATGCCATAGGATGGCTAACTGTTTGGGGTCGATGGACGCTGGAGGTGCTCGGGGAGGGATCACGCAGCGAGTAGACGCGCGTGAGATGAATCTAGCACTGCAAACAACAAGATCTACCCAGGTTCAGGGCCCTCGTGTTGTCGCACCCGGACTTCTAGAGGATACTCACCGTACGAACTGAACAGTATTTTGGTTGGATTACGGGGCTTAACGGCTCCCGCGTCCCCTTACGGGTAGGCCAGCACTTATGTGCGACAACCAACCGTTACTGTTCACCGTCGATGTAAACTATCCTATAGAAATCAGGATACTACCATTGACGTACTTCATACCATACACACATGGTACGTCAACGGTTTTGAACAAAGGGATAACACAACATGCCTCTAAGACACAAAAGATTGAAATAAAGTTGCAAATGGCCTTCACTAAGGCAGAAATAGCAAGTACAGTCATCCAGAGGACACATGTCCCAACATATCATCCATTACATTAGCGGAAGCAATCAAAGGGGTCTGAGTACAGACAAATCCAAGGCTTAAGAAGCCGGAGAAATAAAGAAAACGAAGCCCATCCACGTAGGTCCTGGATCCTGCCCGGGGTCCAGCCAACTACTCGTCTGCAGTGTCGTCAAACTGCACAAAGTAGCCATCCTGGTGATCATCGTAGCCGTAGTCGTACTCTGCGTAAACCACAGCCCCAACGGGGTCAGTACATCCAAGTACTGGCAAGCAAGACTCACATTTCATCAAGGAGTTACCCGTCAACACAAGCCGGGATGCTTGGGATCAACAGAAGAAGATAGGTATTATAAAAGCTGCAGCGGGCTGCTCTAACCAACTACAGAAGATACTAATAGTTCCGGCTAATAGAAAAGATAAGATCGAGGAATTGTAACCAACTGAAAGATAACTTCAAACAAACCCATCCTGGATCTCGCCCCTTATCCGAAGAAGCAATCCGAGGATAACTCACACCGTTGTATTAAAGATGAGTCAAGTTATTGTGTGAATATCTTATTACTAGTCAAGTTATTAATCCTTGGGTGAAACATGATTGATCATTATGTTGAAGTTGTCCTGAGTACTTGTTAGCCAGTACTTTCACCAAGTAATCCATAACCGCGGAAAACACGACTTCTCGAGAAGATTTATCCCTGCAGGGGTGCACCATAGTAACCGTACACGTAAGAATATCCCGCCAGATGGGAATCAAACCCACCAAGCGAGACACTCAACACAACCAACTGTTCTTCGCATCAAGCCCAAAGCACCGCGTGCTGTGCGTGCGCGGCTAATCGAGCCCCCCGAAGAAAAGGAGGACCCTCATAGCACTGGAAGACCACGCCGCCCTAAATGCCGACTACAAAAGTGTAAGGACCCCAGACCGGCAGTCTGAAACCCTACGTATGCATACATTCACGATCCCAGAAAGATCAGTCGTGAACAACATACAAAGTTGGCACACAGAAATACATCATCCATTACGCGAATACATAAAGGTATTACACAAATATCACATGATCAAGTTTAACGTAACTGCCACATGGGGCATGCAACTTATCAAACACAGCGGAAGACAAATAAAACACAACGTAGTTGAGCCCAAGTCACGCCTTAACCTACAGGCTGCTGACCCGGAGACGATCCTAGTTCGCAAAGCCGTCAACTCCGTACTTCTCTTCATAGATATCCTTTGGAGGCTCCTTCTCCAAATCTGATAAGTAGATACCAGGGGCGAAACCATAATGAGTACATTTGAATGTACTCAGCAAGACATCCATCATTTCACTTACCAACATGCAAATATGCTTATATGGTGGAATAGGTAGGCTATAAATATGGTTCACTATCAATGGTGTTCATATAAGATGACACCACAGTTGCAGTCAGGTTAATCTGTATCTTCGTTGAAGAAGATACTTCAGAAGAAAAATAATATAGTTTTATTTCTCTTGTAGATATCACATGTACAAGAGTTTTTGTAAAACTTTGTTAAAGAATATTTTCTCTTTGCAAAACTTCTTGGAATCAGTTTCCAGAATTCTTGCTTAGAGTAGAAAAGGTTTTCTTTGCAAAACATTTTATTTTGTATAACATCATCTGGCTTTTCATCATCCACGATACCTCCACGGTATAAGTTTCCATTCCTTTCCGAACTTCACAAGTTCAACACTTCCGTTCCAAACCTCCATTTCAAAAACTTCCTTTTTGAAAACATTGACACAATGCTAGCTACATGGCCATTCAACTGTCCATATCCGAGGACGCGGCTTCTTCGAAAAAGTTGTACTCTGCAGAGGTGTACACATCCACCAGATCCAGTACACCTCCCGTGAACAATCACGGACTGTAACAACAGTATGTAAACATCAGGTATCTGATCATAACCATCCACTATGTTCAAGCTAGAATATGCCTATCTCTCAGTTGAGTTTAATCTCCTCGGCACCATGTCGCACATCGCCATGACAGGAGACTCAACCGATGCAACCGGAGGGAAAATTAATCCCACACTTTATATGCCTCAACATTGGGAGTTTTGACGACATTCGGTTCGAGGGTACGACGCCCCTTATAGCAAGTGAGATAGCACACACTAATAAGAACAAACTTCAAGTTAAGCCCCGTGCCCATGTTAGGGTAGGGTGGCAGTACGGTAAAGGTTGTCCGGCGAAGACTAGGTTATGTGTCATTTTTGAAAAAACACCACTTTCTCAAAAATGACCACTTCCACATTCCTCCGGAGAACAAGGATCCTCCTTTTCTCCGGGTTTTTTTCCGTAAAGCCTTTGTTTTGTAGAATCACAATTTTAGGGTGTCCACTTAGGGACTAATATATTTGATGGTAATAAATACCATATGGTGGCCTATGGGCTTGGTATTACCAAGTTTAACTATTGGCATGATAGTAACCTATAATATAGTATAGTAGTAAATTCCACATCAAAAATAGTTTTGATAATCAAGTTTTTGTAAAACTTCAGAGGTAAAACATGCATGATAGATAATGGTAAGTATTGTATCAGCAAGCAATCAGGATGCTTGCCTGGTATCTCTTTGTGTCCCTGGTTGTTGGAGTGACTGGAACTTGAACCACAGCTTCCCGACACTTCCTTCCTCTTCGTTTTCTAACGTCGTAAAAAGAATAAAGGACACACATTCAGAACCAAACAAGACAAACAAGGCTACAAGTAGTACATACAGAAAGCAATCAAGAAGTACCACCCAAGTTCTCAATTTTTCCCTTAAGAAAAATTGGCATAAAAACTATAGTTGAAAAGTCTGCTTTTTTTCTAGTGTTTATGTATGGCCAATTCAATGATTTTTAGTTAAGAACACCATGGACCAGTGGGGTAGAGCACATGTTACTAGACAGTAGGGTGTCACATAAAACACATTTTTATGTCTAAAAACTCCCCCAACAATCTCTATGGCTAGCACATATAATTTGCTAAAATATTCAAGTGGTGAAAAAGGTTCATGACAACAAGTCAAACCTATTTTTCCACCATGAGGCAAACATACCAGTGGGTGTTCCACTAGCAAATATGCTCACCAAGAGGTTAATAAGCCTCTGGTCACTTTTATAAAAGTGCTCAAAACAAACAAACAAGCACCCAAAAACTCCTACTCATACTAGTAGAAAATTTAGGAAAAATACTAGACTAGTTTAGGCTACACTAGTTAATTTTATGCACAAGTGTGCAAGCTAGCAGAGGAAAAATACTCCTCTAACCAGTACCATAAATTCTACTGGATTCCACAAAATAACATAAAAAACATAGCTAGGAAACAAGGAAAAACTATGCTTAAAATGCTACACATGTGAGGAGATTAATTCCTAGTCATCCAAGTGTTATTCATGCTTTTATGCTACTTAAGAGGAAACCTATCAGAGGTGAAAACCCTAAGATAATAATGCCACAAGGACATTCCATCCTCTGGTTTCCACACCAAAGATTCATATTTTTCCCTAAGGGAAAACAAGACAAAAAGCATACATGAATATCCTAGTATGAAATTTAGACTTTAAGCATTGCTATTTAAATCTATTTCAAACACAAGCACCAAGTATCTAGAGGTTCTATAACCAAAATAACAGTACCTAAATGGTACTGGTTTTATGAGAATTAATCTAGCAATAAGCCTAAAAAAAACATTTAAAGATCTACTCAAAATATATATAAAAGAAACACATCTAGTGTGGGGGAAATAATGTTTCCACCAAAAATGCAATGAAACCAGTGGGTGCTCCACTAGCATATCAAAGCATTAAGAGGTCACAAAGCCTCTGGTCCATTTGATAAAAATTAATAAAATGCTAAACTAGCACCTAGTGCAATAACAATACTAGTAGAAAATAATAGGGTGCTTAAATAATCAAGGCACTGCTACTCATGTTATTGTTTTCACACAAGTGAAAACTTTAGGGGTCAAGTACTCATAACAAACTTATCAAAATGCTACTGGACCTATGGGTACAACCCAAAAATATGTGGTCACAAAACCACAAATGATTATGTCAAAATTCCACACATGAGGGAATTTTTCCATAACCATTCTCATAGTAATGATTAAGCTACTCATGCTTTTATACCAACTCAAATGCAATCTAGCAGAGGTGATACTAACAAAATATAAGTACCAACATGGTACTGAATCTAATATCTCAACACAACAATTCAATCACTTGCACACAAATTAATCATTCAAAAATTATATGCAAGTAATAAACTAGAGATGAACATATGCTACTAACAAATATCATATTTCTTCTCCACTCAAGTCCACACATTCTAACATGCTAAAATAGCTAAGTAAACCTTATAAAACAAGTTCACACAACTTATACATGCTAGAAAACAATATTGTAACACAAAAATATAATCACATAATTTAAATAGTTAAAATGCCAAAATGGCAGAAACAAGCAAATCAAAGATCTGTCCACCAAATTTTCTAGGATGCTCTAAAAATTAAACCCTTCTAGGTTTGAATAGCCCTAAACATATACAAGACCATCCAGTTGAGTTTGCATCAAAAATCATTTTTAATAATTTTATAAAAATCACCAAAGTGCTCTCTGGTGTTTTACCAAATTGCATGCCATTTCAAAAATACAATGAATTTGGAAACGCGGTTAAATGCTCCTGTTAGGAAATTTCAAGGGCTTTCCAATGCAATTGGCCTCACTTCATTCTGAGTTGTAAAATAAAAATGGTGCTCATTTTGGTGTTTCTGGTACCTGTTGCCAAATCATTTTTAATTTCAAAATTATTCATCCAAATGTAGATCTACAAGTTGGAGGTGGTTTAGAATTAGTTGAGGTACAACTGTGAATTTTGGTTTGATAAAATTCATCTTTTAGGTTGCCTTTTAGGCTCAAAAGTAACTATACAAGTTTCTGTGAAATTAAAATTGAAAAACAACTGCTGCTGGGCCAGATCTACCATTTGGGCCGGCCAGATCCAATCCTCACCGCGAGGGAACCTACCCTGAGTCGCTGACCCGCGGGCCAGCGCCCACGCGGCAGCCACGCGGACATCACGCGGCCCCACTGGCAGGTTCAAGTCTTCCAGCGCGCGGGGTCAAGGGCTGACGCCGTCGTGACGCGAGGATGGCGTCACTCGCCGGCGGAACGGCTCCGGCGAGCAAAGATCCGGCGTTTCCGTGCATCATTTCGCAATTAACTAGTACCAACACGATGTGCTCGACGAGGGGAACCTACTAGGGTATGTTTCGTTTCCTGGGATGGCTCCGGAGAGCGGCGGCGACAGCGCGCACGCGGCGGCCGGACAGCGTCCACGGCGCGGCCAAGATTTAGAGCCAGAGGGAGAGGGGAAAAGGTACGGGGTGATTCCCCTGCTCACCACGAACGCGCGGGAGGGCTTGGTGAGGTCGGAGAGGACTCGAGGGAGCGGCAATGTCTCGCCGGAGTCGCGTCGGGCTCGGGGAAGAATGAGATGGCGCGGGGTCCTCGCGGCGCTTCGGCCCGATTCGTTTTGCACCGAGCACAACCACAACCAGGCGAAGACGATGGAGCCAACGGCGAGCGGCGGCGAGCTCCTCAGTGGCCAAATCGACGACGAGCTCCATTGCTAGGGTTTCGGGTTCAGATATTTTTAGGAGAGAGAGAGGGAGCTCGTGGGGTGAGAGAGGGAGCAGGTAGAGAGGTGCACATGGGGGCTTTTAAGCACCTAGAAGTCTTCTACTCGAAGGCAAAGGAAGCATGGGCAGCCATGCCCTCCATTTCGTCATCTGCAGGAAGAAGAAGATGACCATGTGACTCAGCTTACAATTAAGTCCCTGGAAAATTACAAGTAGGTCCCTGTACTCTCTGAAAATGGATGTTTTCCCTAAGCAAACAAAGTCAAAATTTTAAATCCTTTTGCCCAAAATTCTAATTAGTTGAGATGCACAACATACATGAAAATTGGATCAATTTGAGAAACTTTATAATTCAAAGTTGTTCAAATTTGAATTCTTACAAAAATGGACATTGAATTTATTAGACTACTTAGGAGCTTCCAAAAATGATAATTTTTGTCACACATTCCTTATTTGATGTGTTCCTTATGTGGTAGAAAATTCAAGTCATTTTGAGTTACTTCATAGAACAAACTTGTTCAAATTTCAAAAAGGTGCTGTGAAGAAAACAGGGGTTTTTGGAAACTTAAACAATTCAAAAACTTGTTTCCTTTTGGTTTTCATCCTTATTTATGATATAGAGCATGTGGTATTTATTTCATAGCATTTGGAAAAAGTTTGTAGAACAAACTTGTTCAAAATCCCAATTGTTGCTGTGGAGAAAAACCATGTTTTCAGGACTTTAATGGATTCAATTTTTGGTCTCCTCTTGTGTGTGTTCCTTATTTGATATAAGGAAGCAATGGTATGAATTTCAGATCATTTGATGAAAGTTTCCAGAAGTAACTTGTTTGAGTTTTCCGTTTCTGGAAATATTGGAATTTCTATTTAATAAAGCACTTGGCTTTTCTTTAACAATGCTTTGCCAAAATATTTATGTGACTAGAGATAGCAAGTCAATGCTCTCCAATACCTTTGTTTTTAATCTTGCAAGGTTGGAAAAACATTTGATAATATTTTGGTGAAGCATTTAAGAATGCCTCTTTTTCTGATAATCATCTATGGAAAATTATTAAGTGTTTCATCTTTCTTAATTTGGGTCTTGGAATAATATTCAACAAGTAGTAAGTTCATAAGATAGTTTTTGGAAAAACTGTTTGATCAATATTTACTTTAGAAAATATTGCCAAAGTCATTGGAACAATATGTTGAATATTTTGTTTTCAATTCCTTAGCCATGTAAGATTATATAATTAGTTTGTTTAGTTGCACTCAAACAAATACAACCAAAGTTTAATTGTCACAATCAAAGTTTAATTGTCAAGCAATTAGCAAAACAACTGTGTTATTAGGTATTGCAAAATTGGGATGTGACAAAAAGTTCCACCCTGGCCTCGGGTTCGTACCTGCATATGATGCAGCAAATGGAAAGCCCGAACTAGTACGGCGATTTGGACGAGATGCGAATCGAGTCAAGTTGAGGGGGGCGCCCATACTCGCTTCCCACATGCGGGTAGTGCGCTCATCATGGATCAGTAGACAAGACCCTTTTCCTATTAGGGTCGACACTAGCAGGCCTCAAAACCACAAAGGGCCTCCTGCCGGTGCCTTATCATCAAATTATTATTAACAGCAGCATTAACAGGATTGATTGATTAACATTCGAGCCCTCGGTACGATAACAAATAATAATAGCACGTTAATAAAAGAAGTAACCGACAACAGGCTCGAGCAAAAGCAACCCTAAGCATGCTAGATAAGAACAGGCACAAACAAAGGCTGTGGGTATGGAGGTGAGGCAATATCATGGGTTCAGGGAATCATGTGATGGGTTCGGAGAATAGCAACGATACATAGGGCTAGCAATAGTAGACAAAAGGATAGTATCGACAACAAGTGTGGAAAAGAACTCGATGATTCATGTGAGTGATAACTTGCCTGGAAGCTCAGCAGCCGGGTACTGGGCTAGGTCCTGGGTAGTGGTGTCGTAAGTCTCGTCGGTACCAACGTCGTCGTCTAAGCGAGAAGAAGCAAAAACAACAACGAAGGAAGACGTGCAATCAATACATGGCATAGGTGCACAAACATTGGATGATGCATGTCATGTTAACAGATGCACCAAAATAAACTATTTGATATGATACACAAGTTTAAATGGATTCCATATCACTGGTGGAGAACAGGCCAGTAGCACCGGTTTGTAAGGGCCTTTGGACTCGGATACAAAACCGGTGCTACGTATCCGGGACTAAAGCCCCCCCCCCTTTAGAACCGGTCAGTCACCAACCGGTTCTAAAGGCCTCCACGTGGGCGCCGAAGAGAGCGCGCAGGCGGAGGACCTTTAGAACCGGTTTGTAATACCAACCGGTCCTAAAGTTTTTTTTTTCTTTTTTTTTCTTTTTTCTTTTCAGGGTTTCCAATTCCGTATTTAGGGTTTAGGGTTTAGGGCGTGTTCCGTATCTTCAGGGTTTCCGTTTACGTGTTTCCGTTTCTGTTTGCGGTTAAATGTTGATGCACCAAATAGTAGTACATATATATATACATGTAACACGAAGTAATCGACCGATAATTACATAATCTGAGGTTCGTTTTGAATAGTTGTATACTTGCATAGAGAAGGGAGCTGGCTATAATTGGTTCATAGGATGGAAAAATTCTCCGTCTTCTGCTATGACTTGCGTGAGAAGAAATCCTGCCAATTCCTCTGCAATAGCCTTGCAACGGTCGATTGGTTTGAGCTGCGCCCGCTTTCGTGCCATCTTGAAAAGAAGTAGATGAAAACAATTAAGTTATGAACAAAACTAAACATAATTAATGGCAACATAAATAAAGTTGTGAAGATCCGGTTACGTACCTCTAGAGTTCTGGTAGTACGGGATTTCTCATTGATCCTCCTGTGAATGAACTCGCAGACGTAGTATCCACAATAATCAGTTCCCTGTGGTTGTTGCGGGACTTTCTATATACGAGAAACATAATTCAGTCAAATTAATAATAATCAAGAGAATGGTAATGGTATTTAAATCAGGGTACGTAGTACTACTTACTGTGTTAATCTGAAAGTTGAGCTTGTCTGCCCATGTACCGGGTTCTTCCTTGATGAACATTTGCCAAACCCTGGGCGACAAAAGAAAAATGAATAGAAGAGTTAATTATTACTTACTTGATATCAGGGAATGAACGAAAAAGAGGCCGATGAACGAAAGAGGCTGATATATATATACTTTTGAAGCATCTGACGCGCGCTCTTCCATCTGTCAGCGCCCCAGTTTAACGAGTCCCAGACTTCAACTTGTCCTCTATCGATTCTAATGATGAACAATATGAAGTGGCCGCTGCGCACGTGTACACACGCAGTCATGCATACTCATCAATTACACTTAACATCAGGTAAGCAAAATGGAATGTCTACAAGACAGTAACACTCACCTGAATCCGTAGGGCCAAAGTATTTCTTTTTTGGTATTTTGTCGCTTCAAAAACCTTAGCAAATCATCCGGTGTAGTCTTGTTGAACTTTTCTACTGTGGTTTGATGATACGAATACGGGTCAATGAACCCAAAGTCCCAGATTCCTGCCAGTCTGCATTCACGAATCTTCATTCTGCATAGTAGCGTACAAAAAGAATGTCGTCAGTGATAATTATACGGGCAACGAACGCGAGCTTAACTAAATAATTAAATTACACAAATAAATCACTTACAAACAGTAGCAGCTGAGGATAGACTTGTCGAGGGCACGTTGATTGTACATCTGGAAGAAATCATCGAACCCAAGCTCCACACCGTAATCTCCGAAGTAGTGTTGATCCTGAATTTGAGCCATGATACAGTCTCTCTCCTGCCTTGCGGCCTCCAAGTACCAATCATGTAAACTCCGTAATTGGGTTGTTAGAGCAGTAGGATCTTCGACCAGAGGGTGCCCGGGCTTGTATTTATATACCACATCAGCAATAGCGTAACCCACGTCGCCCATGCGTGGACAGGACACTGAAGCCGCGTCAGATAAGACCTTGAGCGGACCAACTGACTGTGCTTCTTGTTGTCCGAGCTGGGGAACTTGTTTCCCGCATTTCGTCTGCTCCGCCTGCTTCATCTGTGCGGCGTGCTTCTTTTCAATATACCGTTCATAGTCTGAAAGGGGCGGCGGTGGCGGCGGTGCAGGATAATATAAGTTGTCGATGGTCCGCTCAATTTTCCACTTTGGGATGTCCTTCAGAGTTTCCTTCCAGACGTCTGGAGGGGGCTTCTGGGGAAACTGTGCGAACCATGCCTTGGTTTTGGATGCCACTGCATTGGTTAGTTCCTCCTCAGTCATCAAGCCTGGTAACTTCGGGGGACTCTTGACTTTCTTGGATTTCCTTGGTCTCTTCTTGGGAGGAGTCCCGTTTCTTCTGAACTGCAGCTTCCGCTTTGTCGTACCCGTAGTGGGCGCATCCGTCGGCTCACGGGAGTGCACGGGCGATGGACCCTCGGCCTCGGGCTCCGGTCAATCTTCGTTGTGGGGTGGACTTGGAGGTTCGTTGGGGGGTGGACTTGGAGGTCGTGCATTCTCTGTACGAATGTGAAAAAACTATTAAAAATAAGATAACATGTGGTGCAACATTCAGTAATGGATGGAGGTATGGTGCATTCGTACCTGGAGGAGTCGGTGGCCTTGGCGCCGAGTTAGGGAACACGATGTGTTTCTTATTCCACAAGATGATACCAAGCTCCATTTCTCCCAGTGTCTTCTCGCCCTCACCTCCAGGAATACTGAGCTCAATTGAATGGCATCCCGGCGTAATTGTTGACAACCCGACACGGGCATGGGATGCTGGAATCTGACCACCATGGTAGGTTGCTCCAGGTTGATTCGGTAAAGCATAGCCTGACGCCACCCTGAAGGATATGTTCCCCATTGGCATATGTATCTCACAGTTTGTCTTCTCCGTGATATCATCCACGGGGTAGTGAGGCGCCGACGGTTCGACTGCACGACCGTCTTCTAGCTGCAGGTGCGTGGAACCCACGCTGCTTCTATGCTGAGATGGGACGGCATGATCGTCTTCTATTTGCAGATCAGGTGCAGGACGATGTTCTACCTCCTCTTCAGTGTCAGGTAGAGGGTGTCCCCCTTTCTTCAAGAGAAAATCCACCTTTTCTTCTAATGTCGATATCCGTTCACTCGTCTTTTTCTTGCTTCTATCACGGCTTCTGTAAGTGGCAATGTCCGCTGCAAACCCTTAGCTCCACGGGGTATCCGCTCCAAAGCCTCGTGTTCGTCCCCACTTTTCGGGGTTCCCGAGTGCCCTCGTCAGCTCGTCGTTCTCTCTATCGGGAACAAAAGTTCCTTTTCGAACAGCTTCTATTGCCTTCTCTAGTTCTGCTACGACTGTTGTTATTTTTTCCGACCATGGTCCCTGAGCAACAATCATCCCAGTCTCAGCGTCCAACGTTGCCCCATGCGCGAACAACCAGAACTTGGACCTATCGGGCCAGTCATGTGTCTGTGGAATGATACCTCTTTTCACAAGCGCATTTTCATAGCTTCGCCACCTAGGCAGGGCAGTCATGTAGCCACCTGACCCCAAAATATGGTGATATTTCTTCTTCTTCGCATTCTCCGAATTTTTGGCCGATCGGGATGCAAAGACACCCGATTTCTTGTACGCCTTAAAATCATCCCAAGCGTCTCTTATCTTCACTAGGTTCCCAGTGAAAACTGGATCTTCTTTCTGATATTTCTTCCACAGTTCTTTCTTCCACCTCTGGAATTGTGTGGCCATCTTCTTCAAAGCCCACTTCTCGACTTTCTTCTTCTTATCTTCCGCTACGCTGAAATTTTGCCATAGCGTTTCGCAAAGAATTTTTTTCAATCTTTCATCGACATAACTAGCTCCAACGTTGGCCCCGGTCTTCGGCTTATTCCATTCTATTAAGTTGATCGGGACCAGGTCTCTTACAACAACTCCGCACTGATTTACGAATTTGCGATAAGTTTCTGGGGGCTGCAGTGGTTTGCCATCAGCAGCAACTGTATCAATCGAGAACCTTACGGTATCTTTCAACCTTGCGGCCGGGCCTCGTTTGGACTTTGTCTCAGTACTTGCGCTAGCTGTTCCGGAGGGCGCCTAAACGGGAAAATAATGATTCGTTAGTAAGTGCAAAACAAATTAATTGTTGCGTGAACAGTGACTTGAGATATACATTGGCAGAGTTTGTTCTGGAGGGCACTTCTTCATCCTCGACGTTGTCGTCGTCATCATCTACTACATCTTCTATATTCTGATCTCCGTCGCCGGAGTCGTTCAAAAATTGATTGCTAAACGCCTGTCCATCGTCGTCATCACGATATATGGCCGTTGCATTATCAAAAATCATCTGGCACACGTATCTTTCCTTCTCCGCCTCACCCATTCCGGCGAGCTGATCGGCGTGCTGATCATGTACAGGTTCTTGGGAATCCATAGCTCAACACCTGCTAGTAAAATTTATAAAATGAAGAACACTTAGCGAAATTTTCATCGGGCACTTGGCGAAATTATTTCATCGGACAGTAATAAAATAATAGTTCTGGACATATTAATGAAATAATAGTTCTGGACACACCAAGAGTTATACATAGCTCGGGTTGATTTTTTTAACCCTAATACATCACGATCGAATAATATCACTTATACATAGTCTCGTGACATCTCTCAAAATAATTAACTCCGACCGGGTCCTAAGCCGCGGGGTGCTGAGTCACGGGTGCTACGCATCCATAGATAAGGAACCCTCCTAGGGTCATAGCTCACGTGGTAAGGAACCCTCCTAATAATCGACCAACTGCTGCTATACTGCCTATACTGCCTATCGAGCAAGTACATGTAGCGACGGACGTGCTCGTCCTCCTCCCTGATACGCTGTTGTACCACCTCCTCAGGGGCCGGCTCTCTCCGCACCGAGCGTGGCCCACGCGATGGCCACCAAAGAATATCCGGGTCGACCACGTCACCCGGATTTCTCACCAAGCCGCGTGCCCCGGTACTAAGGAGCTCCCAATGCCAGCCTGGCGGGGCCCAGTCCCGGACATCCCCCGGCGGGTCCAACAAAGACATGAACTAAAAACCTGCCCGGACTAAGTAAATATTCCATAACTTAGTAAAAAATAGTAAATTGAGAAATATAACAGAAATAAGATGAAAGTTAAACAGGAACAATATGGTAACTTAGTGAAAAAATTTAACTTACTGAAATTATATAGTTATTCTAACTTTCTGAAATTTTCTAACACTAACTTAGTGAAATTTTCTAACACAACATTCTAACAGAAAAATTCTAACACTAAACAAAATTGTAAAAACAAAATAAAGCACTAAAAAAAATCTAACACTAACTATAAAAATTTCTAACACTAAATTCTAACACTAACACTAATAACTCTAAAAAAATCTAACACTAATTAAATCTAAAAATTTCTAACACTAACACTAACTCTAAAAACAATCTAACACTAAACAATCTAACTAATAACTCTAAAAAAACTCTAACACTAAAACAAAATTAAAAAAAAAAGAAATTAAAACTTAATTACCGTACGTGGCCGGCGACGGGGCGACGGCGATCGAGGGGCGAGAGGCGGGGCGGCGGAGGCGGAGGCGAGACGGACGCGCGACGGAGGCGGACGGCGCGACGGCGCGACGGAGAGGCGGACGGACGGCGACCGCGGAGGCGACGGACGCGGGGCCGCGCGGGGGATCGACGGCGACGGCGATGGACGCGGGGTCGCGCGGAGGCAGACGGCGACGGAGGCGCGGCGGACCGAGGACGCGGAGGCAGACGGCGACGGCGACGAGGCGGACGGACGGCGACGAGGCGGACCGCGCAGGGCTTCGCCGTAGCTAGGTAGAGGAGAAGACGCGCGAAAGAAATGAGGCCAAAATTTCACAAGTCCTGGAGATATCGCCCCACTACAGGCCTTTAGCACCGGTTTGTGTTAGCAACCGGTGCGAAAGGGTCTTTAGCACCGGTTGCTAACACAAACCGGTGCTAAAGGCCTGTAGTTGGGGCCACACCCAGACTGCGCGCCCACTACAGGCCTTTAGCACCGGTTTGTGTTAGCAACCGGTGCTAAAGGTCTTAATACAAACTGCTCGCCTCCCGCGCGCGGCGGTTTTATTGCTACAGTGCGCACCGGCCCGATCGCGAGTCTCTGTTTCTTCTCTTCTTCCTCTGTCTCTTCTTCTTCCTCTCTTGATCTTCCTCCACTAAGCACCATGGCTGAAGTTTCTAAGAGATATGATGTGCCCACACCATGCGGCAAAAGTCTCGACGTGTTCTACACCAACAACTGCGAGGAGCTCCCCGGTGCTATTGGGTATTTGACCAATCTGTATTTCTCCTCTCCCGAAGAACACCGGTTTTTCGGGCTTGATTTAGAGTATACGGCGGATAAACGGAATGTTGCAGTCATCCAGATTGCGTTCAAGGAGGCCGTTTTGGTCTTCCAATGGTCAAGGTAACGCACACGTACAATCTTGCATCTTCGATTTGTTTGTTGCATGTGAAGAATACATGTGTTGCCATATATCTAACACGTACACGTATCAAATTTTTGTTGTTGCAGTAGTTCAAAGCATTCTCCGGCACTTGTTGATTTTCTTGTCAACAAGGGGTATGACTTTTGCAGCGTTGACAACACGCAAGACCGTCCGAAGTTGATGCGCTTGGGTATTGTGATACCTGAAGATCACTACATTGATATTCAGGGTCTTATCCATTTGAACGGGCCAAAGACCGGTATGGCTCGCATGGCAAGTGCCTTCATCCACGAGGGCTACGGAACCATGAAGACTGATTTCCCCTCGAAGAATCACTGGTTGTGGGAGAAGAACCCACTGGACTGGACCAACATCACGTATGCAGCCATAGATGCATACGTCTCCTACGAGTTGTTCCGCTTCTACTCGACGGATCCATAGATGTTGTTTGTGTACCGCATCTTGTGTTCGATATATGCATGTAATGGATATATTAGTATGTAATGGATATATTATCATGTAATGTATATATTATTATGTAATGGATATTATTTCTATATTAATTCCTAGCTAAACTATTTCTATATTATGTCAAACACACATTTCAAAACAGACAAACAAAAACACATCAAGAAAACAAAACAGAAAAACTACTGTTTCTGTATATGTGATCACTTACCCCAGGCGCACTTTACACAAAATGCGCCTGCGGTAAATCTCTTATCCCAGGCGCATTTCCTTACTGTGCGCCTGCGGTAAAGTTACCCTAGGCGCATTTTGCTGTTTATGCGCCTGTGGTAAGTTAGGGTGGGTAATGAGTAAGGCAACGAGAAGTGAGAGCGCAAGTGATACATCGAGCATATATATCGTGGATACATATATATAGATTGATTTAGCGAGATACCATACAGATTGATTTAGCGATTGCCGCAGTGTCGCCGGAATACAAATTCTTTTATTAAAAAGAGAAAACAGACGAACACTACTCCTCGCCATCGTCGTCGGGGAACTCGTCGGTGACCTCCTCCGGGTCATCATCGTCGCCGAACTCGTCGGTGACCTCCTCGTCATCATCGGAGGTGCATGATGGTATGTCCGAGATAGGCCCCCACCTCGGATCGTCGGAGGCCCAGACTTCGCCGGCGCGGTCGGCCCGACGAAGCTCTTGCAGCGCCCTCGTCCTCACCTCCCGAGCCGCATCTAACGCGAGGTGGCGTTCGAGGCGGCGCTCCGCCCGCTGACCCGCGCGTGTCTGCCAGAGCTCCTCGTCGGCGCTCTCCTCCCCCGGGTTGTTCCGGTAATAATCGCGGACGACGCGGTCTTCCCTGGCGTCGACTAGGCCCTGAAACGCGCGGTGGCGGAGGTGGAGGTGGTCGGCGGCAGTGATGATCTGTGGCTTCGTCGCCCTGGCCTCCGCTTCCCAGACTGTGTGGCAGTCGTTGAAGTTCATCAGCGACCGCGGGCGGTTGAGGCGCCAGGCCGCCGCGTCCCAGGCGCGGGCTGCCTCTGCCGCCGTCGCAAAGGTGCCGAGGGGGATGCGGTCGTCCCCCCAGCGGATATCTGCGCTGAACATTCCGTTCTGCCGTGCTCGGACGCCGCGGAAACCGGTGGTGCTGTTCCTCCTCGGAGGCATGGTGGAAGCGCGACGGTGCAGAGGGATGGAGAAGAAGCGCTCGAGGAGCGACAGTGGCTACTGGGTGCATATATAGGGTCCTCTGGCTCACAAAGTGTTGAGCTAGGGTTTTGATCCAACGGTTAAGAAACATCCCAACGGCTCACAACAGCTCGAAAGAAACACACCGTAGCCCTGATCGAACGGCTCACAACAGCTGGAAAGAAACACACCCCGGATCCAACGACTCACAAGCGGTTGAAACAAACACACGATCCGTGTGATTCTATCTGATTGGTCCAAACGAAACCCTAACCCATTTAGTCCCGGTTGGTGTCCCCAACCGGTACTAAAGGGACGATCCGTTTCTATTTGTCTTCTTGTCTTTCTTCTGATTGCGCCGTAACCATGGAACATCTTCATCATTTAACTGAATGCTAGGATCATCTTTGACTTTGAAGGGAGGAATTTCATCAAATTTAATGTAATCTGATCAATTACCCCAGGCGCACATTGCACACCATGCGCCTGTGGTATAGCTCTTAGCCCAGGCGCATATTCTGTCTATGCGCCTGCGGTAATGTTACCCCAGGCGCATATTGTAGTCTATGCGCCTGTGGTAAGTTAGGGTGGGTAATGAGTAAGGCAACGAGAAGTGAGAGCGCAAGTGATACATCGAGCATATATATCGTGGATACATATATATAGATTGATTTAGCGAGATACCATACATGTAGATTGATTTAGCGCGATTGGTATACTATCCCGCTGGTACTTTGTTTCTCACTTTTAAAAAGTACATACATATATTGCGAGTATTTTCCTCTGTCAACCTTTCATCACAATCTTACGCTTGCCTTTCTTGGTTGATGTTGAATACGTGACTGCCATACCGTGACTTCTTCTGTCTGCCTCTGTGACAACCGGTCGTCACAATCTTACTCTTGCCTTTCTTGGTACCGGTTGCGGTTAACAACCGGTGCTAAAGGGTCTTTAGCACCGGTTGTTAACGGCAAACCGGTTGTTAACGGCAACCGGTGCGAAAGGGTCTTTAGCACCGGTTGTTAACGGCAACCGGTCCTAAAGGCCTGTACAGGGGGGCGCACATTTCTTTTTCTTCTTCTTTCTGTTTCCAAAGGGGGGTGTAGAACAAAACAAACGGTATCGCCATCATACAGCCCAACCGTGGCTACTGGGTGCATATATATATGCATACCAAATGCACGGCTGGACGTATGACGGCGAATCCGGATGTTTTGTATTTGCTCGATGAACTGAGTATATGATGTATCAAACCTTAAGGGGGGTGTGGAACAAAACAGACGGTATCGCCATCATACAGCCCGACCGTGGCTACTGGGTGCATATATGCATACCAAATGCACGGCCGGACGTATGATGGCGAATCCGGATGTTTTGTATTTGCTCGATGAACTGAGTATATGATGTATCAAACCTTAAAGGAGGGTGTAGAACAAAACAAACGGTATCGCCAGTATACAACCCCGCAGTGGCTACTGAGTGCATATATGCATACCAAATGCACCGCGGGGCGTATGCTGGCGAATCCGGATGTTTTGTATTTGGGAGATGAACTGAACGGTGTATGAAGCTGGGCTATATATAGGGTCCTCTGGCTCACAAAGTGTTGAGCTAGGGTTTTGATCCAACGGTTAAGAAACATCTCATCCAACAGCTCGAAAGAAACACACCGTAGCCCTGATCGAACGGCTCACAACAGCTGGAAAGAAACACACCCCGGATCCAACGACTCACAAGCGGTTGAAACAAACACACGATCCGTGTGATTCTATCTGATTGGTCCAAACGAAACCCTAACCCATTTAGTCCCGATTGGTGTCCCCAACCGGTACTAAAGGGACGATCCGTTTCTATTTTTCTTCTTGCCTTTCTTCTGATTGCGCCGTAACCATGGAACATCTTCATCATTTAACTGAATGCTAGGATCATCTTTGACTTTGAAGGGAGGAATTTCATCAAATTTAATGTAATCTTCTGACATGTCTGTCTTGTCCTCGACTCCCACGATGTTTCTTTTCCCTGAAAGAACTATGTGGCGCCTTGGCTCATCGTCTGATGTATTCGTTTCTTTATCTTTTGTTTTTCTCGGTCTGCTAGACATGTCCTTCACATAGAAAACCTGAGCCACATCATTGGCTAGGACGAATTGATCATTTTCGTACCCAAGATTCTTCTGATCCACTGTTGTCATTCCGTACTTCGGGTCTACCTTCACGCCTGACAGGTTGAACCATTTGCACCAGAACAAAGGGACCTTAAAGGAAGGTCCGTAGTCAAGTTCCCATATCTGCTCTATGTAACCATAGTATGTGACCCTTTGCCCGTTGTCGTCTTTTGCATCAAACCGGACGCCACTGTTTTGGTTGGTGCTCTTTTTATCTTGTTCTGCCGTGTAAAATATGTTACCATTTATCTCGTACCCTTTAAAGGTCAATACAGTCGAAGATGGTTGCTTGGCCAACAAGTATAGCTCATCTTCAACAATGTTGTCATTAATCAGACGTCTTTGCAACCAACCTCCGAAAGTCTTCGCGTGTTCTTTAGCAATGAAATATTCAGGTTGCTCCGGATATTCCGAGCGTAAAATATCCGTGTGTTCCTGGATATATGGAGCCGCCAAGCTGGAATTAACTAGAACTGTGTAGTGTGCTTGACTGAAAGATTGCTCGTCCATACATGTTGTTGATTTCTTTCCTAGCGTGCCTTTTCCACGCAGTCTCCCCTCATGGCGCGACTGAGGAACCCCGATCGGGTTCAGGTCAGGAATAAAGTCAACACAAAACTCAATGACCTCCTCTGTTCCATAGCCCTTGACCATGCTTCCTTCTGGTCTAGCACGGTTTCTAACATAATTCTTCAAGACTCCCATGAACCTCTCAAAGGGGAACATATTGTGTAAGAATACAGGACCGAGAACGGAAATCTCTTGGACTAGGTGAACTATGAGGTGCGTCATAATATTGAAAAAGGTTGGTGGGAACACCAACTCGAAGCTGACAAGACATTGGACCACGTCCTTCTGTAAACTTGGTAGAGTTGCTGGATCGGTTGCCTTCTGAGAAATTGCGTTGAGGAATGCACATAGCTTCACAATGGGTACTCGCACGTTTTCTGGTAGAAGCCCCCTCAATGCAATCGGAAGTAACTGGGTCATGATCACGTGGCAGTCATGAGACTTAAGGTTTTGGAACTTTTTCTCTTCCAGGTTTAGTATTCCTTTTATGTTCGACGAGTAGCCAGACGGGACCTTGATACTACTCAGGACTTGGAAAAAGATCTCCTTCTCTTCCTTGGTAAGAGCGTAGCTGGCAGGACCTTTGAAATTCTCTGGATTCATCAGGTCGTCTCGTTCGTGCATACGTTGGTGGTGCAGCCGTGCTTTTGGTGTATCTCTTGACTTCTTCCCATGCACGCCCAATAAGTTTAGCAGGTTCACGCAAATATTTTTCGTCACGTGCATCACGTCGATCGCAGAGCGAACCTCTAGGAATTTCCAATAGGGTAGTTCCCAGAATATAGATTTCTTCTTCCACATGGCTACGTGGTTGTCGGCGTCATTTGGAACAGATTGTGCGCCAGGACCCTTTCCAAAGATTACTTTTATATCTTTGACCATGTCATATATATCAGTACCTTTAGGGAGGGTTGGCTTCCTCCGTGTATCTGCCTCGCCTTTGAAATGCTTTCCTTTCTTTCTTACGGGATGCCTGTCTGGAAGAAATCGACGATGCCCCGGGTACACATTCTTGCCTATATGTATACTTTCTGTCTCGCCTAAACAGTGTGTGCATGCGCTGTATCCCTTGTTTGACTGTCCTGAGATGTTACTAAGAGCGGACCAATCATTGATGGTAACAAACAGCAACCCTCGTAGGTCAAATTCCTCTTGTTTGTACTCGTCCCACACACGTACACCTTCGTCAGCCCACAACTCTAAAAGTTCATCAACCAGTGGCCTCAGGTACACATCAATGTTGTTGCCGGGTTGCGACGGGCCTGGGATAAGCACTAGCATCATAATGAACTTACGCTTCATGCATAACCAAGGAGGAAGGTTATAGATACATAGAGTCACGGGCCAGGTGCTATGACTGCTACTCTGCTCCCCAAATGGATTCAGGCCATCTGTACTCAGACCAAACCTTAAGTTTCTTGCGTCACGTGCAAAGTCCTCGTACTTATCGTCGATGTTTCTCCACTGCGACCCATCAGCGGGGTGTCTCAGCATATCGTCTTCCTTACGGTCTTCTTTGTGCCATCGCAACAACTTGGCATGCTCTTTGTTTCGGAACAAACGTTTCAACCGTGGTATTATAGGAGCATGCCACATCACCTTGGCAGGAACCCTCTTCCTGGGGCGATCGTCGCCCTCAACATCACCAGGGTCATCTCGCCTGATCTTATACCGAAATGCACCGCATACCGGGCAGGCATTTAAATTCTCGTGCTGGCCGCGGTAGAGGATGCAGTCATTGATGCATGCATGTATCTTATGCACTTCCAATCCTAGAGGGCAGACAACCTTCTTTGCTTCGTATGTACTGCAGGGCAGCACGTTATTTCTTGGAAGCATCTTCTTCATTATTTTCAGCAGGTTTTCAAATCCCTTGTCAGATAATCCATTCTCTGCCTTCCATTGCAGCAATTCAAGGGTGGTGCCCAGTTTTTTCTGGCCATCTTCGCAAGTTGGGTACAACAATTTTTTGTGGTCTTCTAACATGCGCTCCAACTTCAACCTCTCGTTTTCACTTGCGCAGTTTATCTGTTCTTCACGAATGACCTGACGAAGATCATCATCAGACTCATCAACAATGTCCTCAAGTTCAGGCTCATCTTCCCCCATTTCAGTATCACCGTGTTCATCGAACATAGGATACTCATCATTATCCTCTTCTTCTTCATTGTCTTCCATTATAACCCCTCTTTCTCCGTGCTTGGTCCAACAAAAATAACTGGGCATGAAGCCTTCTTGCAACAGGTGGGTGTGTATGGTTCTTGAGCTAGGGAAATTCCTCTTATTCTGGCATTTTTTTACATGGACAAAAAATAAATCCATTCTGCCTGTTTTTCTCAGCCACATTGAGAAAACTATGCATGCCATTAAGGAATTCGGGACGACGTCGATCACTGTACATCCATTGCCGGTTCATCTGCATTATATAAATTTATCAACAACCATTATGCTAAATCATCATGACTAAATTAGTTAATTAATACAAAAAGTTCATCACACGTTAATACCAAACTAGCGTATAGTGACCATATATACATATATAGTTCTCAGAAAAATACACACTGAAACCATCCATAAAAATTCTCTCTAATTAATGCATTTAAAAACAACAACAAATGCGATCAAAATCGCAACAAAGGTAACAATTGACCCGACGACATAATGATACCAAGCCTCTTTACTAATTGCATATTTCCTAATCTTTCTAATCTTCAGGCGCATTGCGTCCATCTCGCTCTTGTGACTATCGATGACACCGGCAAGAACCTTTTCCAAGGTCATCTTCTCTCTTTCAGTTTTTTCCAACCTTTCTTCAGTTTTTTTCAATCTTTCTTTCAAGCCAATATTTTCTTATTCAACTAAGTATAACTTCTCAACAATAGGGTCGACTGGCATTTCCGGTTCCACTACCTCCTATATAAAAATATCTATGTCAAGTTGGTCGGCGTAAGTAATTGTCGTATAATCAGGAAATGAAAATATGTAGTGAAAAAAGATAATATACCACATCCGAATCATAGACTGGACGAGGGCCAACGGGGACGGATATCAAAACCATGGCTCTAGAAAATTATATACAAGTAAATACGTAAATCATACAAATCAAAATTTGTTTTGGTAAATAAAAACAATAGGCTCACCAAGGTTGTGTCGGTGATGGGGCGATTGACGGTAGTGAGTAAGGGGACAAGGCGCGCGACACTAAAAAAAGCACAAATCATAATTAATTTTGAGCTCAAATTGCATCAATTTGTATACATAACAAAATGAATAACAAATTCTAGCTTAGCTAGGCATTTCATCAAACACCTAGCTAGCACAACAAAAATGAAATGAGCAAGAAAACGAGCAAAACCTGCAATGCCGGAAGAGGGAACGTTGATGCTAACCGTAGAACCGATGGGTACCAACAATCTTGACAAATGGTGGAGAAAATGGGGATGGATTAGACCTCACAAGAGGAAGAAGAGAGCAAAAATGGAGTTGAGCTCGAGCTGGAAAAAATGAGCTGAGCTCGGGGTGGTATGTAGGGTTTAGGGGAGGGATTTAGGACCGGTTTGTGTTACAAACCGGTTCTAAAGGTTATGACAGCGGGACCCGCAGTGGCTGCAAAAAATGAGAAAACCTGTAGAACCGGTTTGTGATACAACCCGGTTCTAAAGGTTCTGCCCCTGGGCCCCCCTCCCTGCAGCAAATGGCCCGCAAGTCCTTTAGGACCGGTTTGTGTTACAAACCGGTCCTAAAGGCCTTGCGGGCATTTTGCTGCATGGGTGGGGCCCAGGGACAGACCCTTCTGAACCGGTTTGTATCACATCCGGTTCCATTGGGCTTGGCTCAATGCCCTGTTTTCTACTAGTGTATGCAAAGGTTGCATATGGGAGCCCATGCTTTAGAGTTGAATTAATTGTTCTACCACTAAGCATTAGGTGTAGTTGAGTTAGCATGATGCATGCATGATGAGGAACAATAAGATAACAAGTTAATTGCAATTGGAATGATAGTTAAACATTTTAGAAAACATGAATAATTTAGGAAAGTATTGGTACTTAATGGTGTTGAACAAGTATTGATTGTTTTCAACAAGTTAAAGTATGCAAAACAATTAAAAAAGTTGATATTTGAAAAGGTTATCAAATTTTAGTTGGATTACATGTTTCACATTTTGAAATTGGACTTTGGATTATTTAATTATGAATTAAACAATATTAAACAATTTTTAATTGCATTAAACAAGATTTAAATGGTTTAGGCAATTTTAATTATTCAAAACAGAAAACAAAAATTATATTTGAATAGCTTGTTTAAAATGGTATGGAAAACATATTTTATTTGTATTTATTGGATTAATAAATAATTAGTTATGGAATTTACAAATTAACATTTGAATTATTTAAATTTGAAGTTTTAATGTATTTGAAGTTACCAAAACAGTACACAAGTTGGATATTTGGAAAGTTTAGGAAATTTGGATCAAGATTCATATAAAGTTTGTATTTGTTGGAATTATAAAACAAAAGATATGGAATTTCAAAGTTTGGTTTTAATTCTGTTTATTAAAGAAATTTTGGAATTTTTGAATTGTGCAGAAAATCTTTTGCTACGCAGCCTCACGCTACACACTGCCACTGCGCAGTGGGCCAGTGGACAGCGTGGCTCTGCGCAAGCACACGTGGCAACGTAGGTCGATGACAGTGGCCCTCCTTGTGCTGCGGAAATAAAAGAGCAAAATGTTGGGGCGCTCAGGCCTCGAACCCGCGCCCTGCGCTACGAGCACAAAGGTTCAGTACCACTGCGGTACGCTGCGGTGTTTTGACAGTAAGGGGAACTGAAACAGGTTATTGTTCAGTTGGTTAACTGAATCGCTGTCGAGCAAACATTTGCTCGTCCGTCAGACAGAGATCGCCGGCGACGCTACACGGTGGACCTCGATACCAACGACTGCGTGGATGTTACAGATGGACGCGCAGATGCACGGATGCAGAGGAGGAGGAGGGAACGGTGAACGGCGCTCACCAACGTCGTTGAGGTAGCAGCGGCCTGACGATGACGTACGGTGACGACAGTGGCAGCGGCGAGGAAGTGGACGGCGCCGTCGACGTGGTGCTCCTGCGGGGGCGCTCCCGTGCCAGTCACGTAGAGGAAGACGAGGCAGTGCAGTTGCAGCAAACGATCGATGACGAAGATCCCTGCAACGGCGGTGCGAGCGACGGATTCAGAAACGTGGCGCGGTGGCCGGAGAGGGAGAAGAAACGCGGCGTCGATCTGAGGGTTACCCGTGATGCTTCTGGTGTCCAAAGGGGAGAAGGGAGAGTGGTGAAGAGATCCCGCAGCTCAGGTAGGGTGGTGGCTAGCCCTGGCTACGGCGGCGAGCAAAAGTTCAGAAACGGCTCCGGTGAGGTGGTGGCGGAGAAGAAATTGGCGTCGGGGAGGAGACGATCGACGGCGGGCGAGAGGGGAAAGGAACCCTAGCGACCTAGGGTTGGTCTGAGAGGCGCCCTAGCTGCTTTATAGGCATGGACAGCGACGGGCGGCCGCCGGCGTCGCTGCGGGGGTGCGGTGGCGCCGCGGAGATCGCTGCCGTACAGGATCATAACGGGAGCACGAATATTGAAGCGGTACGGTGCGGTTTAGTTGGGTTGGGCCTGGCGCGCGCGGTAGTTAGCTGGGTTGGGTTGGGCTTCTGCTGCGCGCGCGGTAGGTTTTGTTCTTTTTATTTTTTCATTCTGTTTTTTTTTGTAGCTTTAGCTTTTGGATAAAAAAGATAGGTTTTTGCTGGGATAAAAATTTGGATAAGATCCTTAGTTGAAAAGCAACCACTTGGTAGCTTTGGTTTTCAAAAAGTTGAAAGTTTGCTTGCTGTTTTAAAATGGAACCAATTTAATTGAATTTTGCATTAAACATTAATATTAGAAAATAAGCCATTTTCATTAGGGTTTCCCCTAGGGTTTAGAAGTGAAATAATGAATACCAATTAGTGATGAACTTCATGGATTCAAGAATGTGAAGATTTTGAGAAATGGTTTGAGTTTGGAAATGATTTGGAAATAATTGTTTAATTTGGTTAATTGAATTAAGCAACAAATTAATAGGTGAGTTATAATGGATTGTTTGGAAACAATTGATGTTTTTGGATTTGCAAATCTTTATTTGAAAGAAAGTAACAGACAAGTGTGAAAACAGAAGTTGATTGAGTTGGCCTTTTATTAAGAAAACAATGCAAACAGAAATAAATATGGGGATGATGACATGATGCATTGCTTAAAATAAAACAAGAAGTAAAACAACTAGGGTGTCATACTTGGATGTTACACGTGTGGAGGTAAAACCCCTACTCCTGCCTCTCTCTCTTTATATTTGTGTCTCACCGAGTAGCCACAGTACAGTTTGGCCTACAGCCGAGTAGCCACCCTTCTCTCTATGTAACGAATAAGCAAGGTGTTCTCTCTAAAGACGCGACCCTCACACAGGAGGAGGCAGGGCACCTTATATACTGGTGCCCAACCGGATACAGCCAAGGGGGGAAAAGTACAAACAGATGTCGACATAGTGTGCACACTGCACACTTCCAGCCTCTCGCTGACAGCTTTGGCTTCCTAGTTTGTCTCGTGTAGAAAGTCGTTGTGCAAAACCAAGAAGCTGATCTGTTATCACTGACACGGCCATAGGGTAGGCCCCCTAACCTGCACCGCCCTGCTGACACCCTGGCGTGGATAAGCACGCGCTCTGCAGATGAACAGTGCCCCAGTACGGACCCAGGATACGCGGGATCCTGTGTCAGAACGGCTCCTTTGACTTCTGGCCCGAGTAGGAAACCGCCACCTCTACTCGGACCACTTCCTTTACTCGGAGGAGAATAACTTTCTTGATTCTTTCTCCTGGCCATTAGCAGGTACGGCCGGATAGCGGTCAACCGGGTAGCGAGTACCGGGTAGCCAGCTACTTAGCCAAACCTCTCCTTTGATCTTGCCTTTACCCTACTCGGGGGTAACCCCCCGACATTAGTCCCCGAAGCTGGTAGAGTCCTGCGAACTTGTTCACTTGGCTCTTCCAGCTTAAAACAAACCTTGCCTTCGAACCGTAAGATGCCGAGTAGCACTTCTGAGTAGCCTCCACTTCTTACTTGAGTCTCTTCTTTTCCGAGTAGCAGCATTTCTCTTCTCTCTCGCCGAGTAAAATGACTTTGTGAAATCCTGAACAGAATCTCAGTCGTGGCAGAGCAAATCCATCTCTCCGCATCACAACTGGGCACGTGTCACGCCCTCGTACCCCCGACGCCTCGGTGCCCAGGATATGACAGGCCACGCGCCCATCACTGCGACATGGGCCCACCGTCCCGTTAGGTCTGCAGTTATTCGCCCACGATCTTGACGTGGGATCGATTGCGTCCGTTACGTGCGCAAACTGCGTTGTGTGCGTTTCTAACCGGCCCACATCCCACGTCGCACGATCTCCGCGCACAACTGATCCCACTAACTCCACTAGTAACGGCAACCCGAGGGGAGGGATAAATACCCCCTCGGTAACCTCTCCTTCTCTTTCCTGCTCGCATTCACTTCCTGCCTCCTCGCCTCTCCGCCGCCACAGAGCACTCCGCCGCCGCACATCTTGCTGCGCCGCTGCTCCGCGCGACGCCGGAGGGCTAGCAACTCCCACCAAATCTCCACGAAATCACCAAATCCTCTCGTCTCCATGGCTCGCGATGACGACGCCCGCGCCGGATGGGCTGGATCCGAGGTCACGCTGGAGGATTTCTAGTGGCTGGTGAATACCCGCCGCGTTCCTCCCGGCGTGCGCCGCAGGCAGCCGGACGGCGAACTCGTTCCCACACCATAAGCGGACGAGTTCGTCGTCTTCCTCGCCCACTTCAAGCGAGGATTCGGCCTGCCCGTCTCCGATTTCTTCAGGTCCTTCCTCAACCACTTCGGGCTCCAGCCACACCACTTGCCTCCCAACGCCGTGGTGATGCTCGCATACCACGCCGTGGTCTGCGAGGCATTCCTGGGTGTGCGCCCCACGGTGCACACCTGGGCGCGCTACTTCTTCTTCCGGAAGCAGAGCGTCCCCAAGCCTGGAAGCACGGAGAGCGCCCGCAGCATGACCAAGACAGGAAGCGCGATGATGCTGCAGCGCGGCTCCACCAATCACCCGCGCATCAAGGGGCTCGACTCGGTGCGCAAGTGGCAGCGGTCCTTCTTCTACGTGAAGGACGTTCCTGATGAGGAAGGAGCGCCAATCGTGGACCGGATCAATCTCCCCAAGTGGACGAACACAGCGCCCACTCAGCAGAATTGGGGATACAAGCCACCGCTGCAAGGCGATATCTCCCAGATTAACAAGCGCCTCGCCGAGCTGAAGGAGTTGGGGCTCAAAAACGACGATCCTATCGCCTGCTGGATTTCTCGGCGAGTGCTCCCGCTAAAGCGCTGTACGCACATCATGTGCTACATGGGAGGCAATAGAGACTTCACGAGGACCACCACATTCGAGCTGAGCACAGCGGATGTGGCCGTCTGGGCGCGCTCCATCATGAGTACCGGCCTCACCGACACCGGGCAATACGGCTTCGTGCCGTATAGCCGTGAGAAACCAATCGAACAGGTTAGCACTTTATGCTTTATCTCTGCATCATGATACCGAGTAGGTGGCTTTCCAGCTTAGTATGCTTAGTCTTTGCACGCTGCACCGAGTAGAGCACTTTCTAGTATCTCCTAGGCTTTATATGCTTTGTGTTTGCACACCATGTCGAGTAGAGCACTTACTAGTATTCGCTAGGCTTTATGTGCTTTGTGTTTGCACGCCATGTCGAGTAGAGCACTTACTAGTATCCGCTAGGCTTTATGTGCTTTGTGTTTGCACGCCATGTCGAGTAGAGCACCTTAGCCAAATATGCTTTGTGTTTGCATTCCGTACCGGGTAGGATTCCTTATACTGCTCAACTGATTTGTATTGCCTGCTTGCATTTCCAGCACATTGAGCGCCAGCTCGCTGAGAACGAGGAGCGCTTTGAGGCCAATTGGAGCGAGGACCAAAAGGAAGACGATGAGACCGCCTATGACACCCAGGCCACCCTCTGTGTCCCTCGCACCGAACAGCAGGGTAAGCACCACGTCGATGCGTCAATTCGGGATTGGTCCGAGGACGATGAAGAAGGTGACTGGGCTCGCTTCTGTAGTTGCGAGTAGCGCAATCTAACTTTTCTTTCCGCTTCTCAACCGTTTCTTCTCTTCTACTCTGCAGACGACGCCGATGCGGACGAGGAAGACGAGGACGTCCTCGACGTCGATCCGGTTGCGGTAGCTGCTCCTACCACTCGAAAGAGGGCGGGTAGTGGTGCCCAAGAGCATGCTGCCAAGAAGGCAAAGAAGCCCGAGAAGGTGAAGAAGGTTTCCAGCAGAAGACCACTCCCTACCCGCAAAGGGTAAGTATCTTCCCTCTTATTTACATATTGTTATTGCTTCTTGGTGTTCTTCTTCCCCTCCTCCTTTTCTGAACTTCTTTTTCTCTTCAGCGATCCTTTGAATGCCGATGCTGCTGCGGCCCCCGCCACCTCCAAGAAAAGATCAGCCATCGATCTCGAGTCGCTCATTGATCTTGATGAGGACGAGGATGAGCCAGCAGCATGGGGTAGGACACGTGCGCCCTCTCCCGTGAAGGAAGACGAAGAAGGCACCAATGCCAAGGACACGGGCGCTGGTGTCCAAGACCTGGAGCAGGAGCAGCAGGCCCGCACAGAACCAAGTGCGCATGATGCTGCTCAAGACGAGACCCCCCCTTCTCCCCCAGCTGCCTCAGCTGGGGAGAATACCGAACAAGATGCCGAGTACCAAGACCATGCCGCCCTTGAGCGGCAGGAAGAGAACCTGGAGCAGCCGGAAACTGAGGCTGTTGTTCAAGATGACCCCGCGGCCCAACCGCGGGTAGAAGAACAAGGAGATGTACGACCAGATCCCGTTGCCGAGCAGCGGGTAGAAACAACTGCGGTGGAGCACGACCTGCAGAGCCAAGCGCAGCCGGACGATGCGGCGGGTAGCCAGCCCCTTGTGCTGCCTACCCAGCAGGCTGCTCCACCTACTGCACCAAGCCCTCCGCGGCCCGCGAAGAAGACCAAGACTGCACCAAGCCCTCCAGCCAAGCAGAGCACTAAGAAGACGGATGCCGCCGGCAAGCAGGCCATCCAGCCTGATGCCCCAGTTTGCAAGAATCCATCGCGCAATGCTGCGCTGGATGTTGCCAAGATGCCGCCACCGAAACTACCCGTGAAGCCTGCCGCGAAGACTGGGCAGCTTACCATTGGCGCTTCTGGCAGTTCTGCTGGCGAAGGCGCGGGATCGAGCGCTCAAGATGTGCCCAGCTATTTGCCCTACATGGTGCAGATGTCCAAACATCACGGCATTAAGTTGACCGCGAGCGAGAAGCGGGTCGCGCTTACGAAGGGCAAGAAGGCCACGGCGGTGGACTCCAAGTTGCCGGAGAAGAAGAAAGCACTTTCGATCTACTCGCGCCAGGTCCAAGAGACTGAGGTGCAGTCCGAGGGGCTCGAGCAGATGATCGACCGGGTAGGCTTCATCGACGCGGTGTGGGAGAGCGACACCCTTGGCAACAAGACCTAGAATGGCCTAACCTTGGGCCCGCTGGACCATTGGCGCACTGATTGGAACAAGGCGGACATGGGCTACAACCCCATGACCATTTCGTCCACCACGAGCACACTGGCCGCGAAGATGTTTGTTCAGCGCAAAGCTGCCGAAGACCTCGAACATACCTACGCTGTAAGTGTCGTTTTCTTGTTCCGAGTTGCAACTTTTCTTCTCTTCTATCCTGCGTTTTCTCCTTATCCATTACCCAGTCCCCGAGATTCGGGCCGAGTAGATGAGTACTCAACCGAGTTGCCGTCTTCTCGGGCCAAATCTTCAAAAAACTGTCTGACGCCCTTTCTTTTCCTTTTCACAGAATAGCCTCTTGAAGAGGACAACCCTTTACCGGCGGCTGCTCTGGAATCACGCCATCGCCAAGAGGCGCCTTGAGGCCCTGGAAGCAGAACGCAAGAGTGATGCTGAGACGGAGCAAGCGGCCTTGGATCGTTCCCTCCAACTTTTAGAACTCGAGAGTAAGCTTCTAGCTATTCGGTTAATGTGTTTTATGTTTACGCCCGTATTTTCTCTTTGCTCTAACTCCTTCTACTCTGCAGGCAAATTTCAGGCGATGGCAGAGGAGCACAAACATTGCCATGTCTTCGTTGCTTCTGCCGAGAGCAAGATCAAGGAGTTGGAAGGTGAGTTGCCGTCTTCTCTCTTGTTTCTCTCATTTCTCTTGGTTACTCTGCTCACTGTGTTGTTTCTTTCCGCAGAAGAGTACAAGAAGTTCCGTGAGGAGCATCTTGATTGCCTAAAGCCCGCAGAGGTGAAGCAGCAGCTGGAGAGCCAAGAAGCCGAGCTCAAGGACAAACGCGACACCGAGTTGGAACAGCTGCAAGTCCAATTGAGGGCTGCCCTTCAGGATGCCATAGACCAGGCCGCCGAGAAGGGCAAAATCAAAGCGGCATCCAAGGCCAAGGAGAGGGCCCTCGAGTTGGAAAACGAGGTGCTGAAGAAGAGCAACGTGGACCTCGTGGACCAGCTGGCCAACTTTAAGAAAGTTGAAGAGAAGCATATTGTGGATGAGGAGGCTTGGAGGAGGAAGCTGGAAACGCTACTCTGCGAACTTAACAGTAAGTTCACGCTTCTCTGCACTTGGCTGCTCCCTTCTCTTTTTGTTTGGCTTGATCTGCATCTCTTCTCTGCATTCGTTCCTAATCCTTTCTGATAGCATTTTCAGAAATCTTCCCTGATCTCTCCGCGACTTGCACACCTGCCCTGGCTAAGGCGGAGAAGATTCGAGCTAAGAAAGGGCTACCCACTGACACCAAGTCTTCAATTAAAGACAATCTTATGAGCATGCAGTCACAGCTCCAACATCTCAGGGGCTTAGGCACCGACTTGGTGTCCACAGCCTTCAAGTTGCACTCTCTGTTCTGGCCTCAAGACCCTGCGCCAGCGACCATCCGCGCGCTCGCCGAGAAGCTTAATGGTGCCAAGGCCGAGTTGAAGAAATGGCGTGCGTCTGAAGCTCGGGCAGGCGCCGATCTGCTACTCCTCTTCATATGCAGCTGGTATGAGAACTTAAATCTCGATACTATCCTTGAGCTGCGCCGGGACTCGAAGTGGGAGTCCGATTCCGACTCTGTGTCTCGCCGCAAGGCAGTCGCGCGGACACTGCTATCTTCCTCGACGGTCCCACCGAGCCTGACACCGAGGTGGAAGGCGAGGATGAAGATGAAGATGAAGACGAGGACGAGGACACCGAGTCGGAAGACTTGGGTTGTTTTGAGAACACAGGTGCCGAGAAGGGGAAGGGCAAGGTTGCCGCGGGTAGCGACGAGGAAACCGAGAGCCAGGATGCCACCATCACCACCGAGATGGTGACCCAGGGTGCGGCTCCCGAGCTGGGCTTGTCTTCTGGCGCGGCACTCGACGACGCGGCGCTACCCCGCACTCAGTCAAATGCCTCTACATCAGCTACCGATCCCATCTCGGTGGCCACTGCCACCTCCGAGCAAGCTGCTGCCAACCTTGAAGCGGATGCCGCCAATACCAACTTGGAGAACACTGCTACTTCCAACTAGTTTACTCCTGAAACACTTATGCTGCAAACTCTTATCAGATCCCCGGGATGTCGGGTGCATATGTATTAAACAATTATCTTTCCCGTTGCTAATCAGTTTTTATTCCGTTTTGATGTTTCATACTTAGTATTTGAGCAATTATGGCTCGATGCCGGGTTGCGTTATCATGCAAGTCCCCGAGTTGCATTTTTCATCCACTCTTCCTTTTTATCTCAGCTCTTACCTGCAACTTGTTGATTTGTTGGTAGTCGAGTCACAAGAGTTCAAAGTAGGAGTTTCAAATACTTAGCCACTTGGAAAAATTCATAGTAACGCTACCCACCACTTAGCCGAAAAAAGTTAACAGACAAGTAGTAAAGAACACTCCACTCGGTTGCCACACGCTTCCTTTCCTTTGCAATTTTTCATGTGTTCATTGACTCGTTGGCTTGTTCTCTGGCTTGCCATGAAGCCGGGTTGCGGACAGCAGCAGAGTCGTAGAGTGTCCGGTGAGCTTAAACACACTACTTTGTATGCTTTTGAAATTCTAAGTGTTTCAACCGAATAGACAAAGTAAAGCAGAGTAAACACAAGGAACAGTTTGGACGAGGGCAGTCCCCGAGTTTGATTTCAGATTGCAGAGTAGAGGTTTAACTCGGATCAGAGAGCACATACACATTTTTGCTCACGAATGAAAGCGACGGAGTAGAGCTACATTCCAGGGGCGCTTAGATTCCTCTCCAGCTTTATCCGGCCTGTTCTTCTGGGATGGCTGTGCGTCAACAAGGTAATAGGCATCATTGTGTAGAGCCTTGCTCACAATGAATGGCCCTTCCCATGGAGGAGATAGCTTGTGCATCCCGGCTGTGCGCTGCACGAGCCTAAGCACCATGTCTCCTTCTCGGAATACCCTTGGGTTCACTTTCCGGCTATGATAACGCCTCAAGTTTTGCTGGTAAACAGCTGATCGTGACAGAGTAAGCTCTCTTGCTTCTTCTAGCAGGTCAACGTCATCTTCTCGAGCTTCTCTCGCCTTCGCCTCAGTGTAGAGGGTTACTCGGGGGGAGTCATGCTCTAGGTCAATTGGCAACACGGCCTCAGCCCCATAAACCAAGAAGAATGGTGTGTAGCCGGTTGACCGGTTAGGAGTAGTCCTTAGACTCCACAACACCCCTGGCAACTCGTCTAGCCAACACCCCGGTGTTTTCAGCAGCGGCTCAATCAGCTTTGGCTTTATGCCTGCAAGCACCATGCCATTTGCTCTTTCCACCTGCCCATTGGAGGCGGGATGCGCGACAGACGCGACGTCTAGTCGGATGTGCTTATTTCTGCAGAATCTCACCATGGCACCCTCAGCAAAATTCGTGCCGTTATCCGTGATGATGCTATGCGGGTAGCCGTATCTCAGGATCACATCCTTCAGGAAACTCACAGCAGTGGCTCCATCACACTTCCGAATAGGCTTCACTTCGATCCACTTGGTGAACTTATCAACCATGACCAAGATGTGAGTCATGTTGCCTCTAGCCGGCTTGAAGGGACCAACCATATCCAGGCACCAAACAGCAAATGGCCAAGTAATGGGAATGGTTTTCAACTCGGAAGCAGGCATATGGATCTTACTTGCGAATCTCTGGCAGCCGTTGCACTTCCTCACGATATCTTCGGCTTGCTTTAAAGCAGTGAGCCAGAAGAAGCCATGCCGAAAAGCCTTCTTGACTAGAGCCCGAGAAGAGGCGTGATGCCCTCATTCCCCTTGATGTATTTCTACCAGAATTTCTTCTCCTTCTTCCGGTTCCACACAGCGTTGCAACACGCCAGTGGGACTTCTTTTATGCAGCACTTATTTGAAGATGGTGTAGCCCTTGGATCTTCTCTGAATTTGCCTTGCGGTAACCTCATCATCTGGGAGGGTGCCATCCTTTAGAAAGGATAATATGGGCATGGCCCAATGTAACATCCCAAGTCTGAAAAATAGCCTTTAGAATGTTTGCTCTCTGTTATTTTATGTTTTGCATCATGGCATCATGTTGGTTGCATTTGTTTTGTTTGTTTTCCATTTGTTTTCCAACTATTTTCAGTTGTTTTCCTTTGTTTTCTATTTGAATTCCAAACCAAAATTCAAACCTTTTGTTTCATCCTTGTGATGTTACAATTTCCAAAATGTTATTTCAAATGAAAACAACCAAATTGTTCCATTTTATTCCATGTTGATCAACTAATAAAATGGTGCCTTTATTTTCACTAATTAATTCCAAATTGGTTTCAAATTCAAAGCAAAACATCAACAACACCTTCTTTGGAATTATGAAAATCTCCAAACCAATCAACTCCCCTTAATCACATTAATAATAGGGTCCACCCTATTAAGTTGTTGTTTTCTATATTAATTAACAAAATATTCCAAATTCAAACCATGTGTTCCAAACAGAACCCAATGTGAAAGTATAAAAATAATAACCCAAAGCATTTATGATCTTTTGTTCCAATTAAATCACTTGGGTCATTCTATTAAAGTGTTGACTTAATAATCATTTTAATTATTCAAAATAATCTAATTTGGTTTATATTCCAAACAAAGCACCAAATCAGAACCATTTTGAATCTATGTTGATGCCAAAACAAATCATTTCAATTTGTCTACATACCTTAGGGGTTACCCTATTTAATTGGTTGATTTTATTAATGTTTATTAATATTAACAATTTCACTCAAATTTGGTTCTAATTTCAAAAATCAACCAAATGTTAAAATTTTGAAAAATAAAAATTACCAAATGGTTGCATTGGCCTAAGGAACTTATCCTAAATTTTTCAAATTTTTCTCTAATCTAAACCCTAATGTTTTCTTCCTAAAGCATTTGCTACAAAAAAAAAAAAAAACAGTACAAAAAAATAACAAAAAGAAGAGAGGGAGCACAGCAGCCCAGCCCGTTACCTTTCAGCCCAGTACCCTTCCGTGGTCTTCTTCCTCGTACGGAATAGACCTGTCGCTGTCTGATGCTCACCACCGTCGATCACCTTCTGCCCTCCCCCGATTGCTGCCGTACAGGCCTTCCCCCTCCTTATAACGCCGCCTCCACCCCCTCCTGCAACCCTAATCGCCCCAGCTACCCTCCATCGCCGCCGTCCTCTCTAGTTCTCCCTCCTCTCTGTTTTGTTTTCGTTGCCTGAACCCGAGCCATCACCTTCTGAATCTTCGTCGCTCCTCGACGCCATGGACGCCGCCGGGCCGGACTAACAAGGGGAATGGATTCCCCTCCCCTCCGCCGTCCTCCTCGACATCCCAGCGGCGACGGGGAGGGTCCGTACCGACGCCGCCATCCTCCTCCAGGCGCAGCCGGCCGCCTGCTCCGCCCGTGCGTCCTCTGTACCTGCTCCAGATCGCTGCCTCGAGGTGAGCTCCTCTTTCCTCGCTCTCTCATCCTCTCCACTCGACCACAAGCAGCACACGCACACCCGGCCCTCGCCCCCACGGCCCTCCGGCGAGACCGCGGCGAGCTGCTGCCACCGTTCGCTGTCGAACAGAGACAGCGATCGATGTTCAGTTACGTTCAGGAAATATCCCGCGAGCACACCTTAAGCCCCCCCCAATCTGCCTTCCTATCACAACAGGCGCACCACCCCAGTGGTTTGGTTCCTTTCCGCGGCGCAATTTTCGCCCCAATCTTTTTCCCTCTGCGCGCCCCCTCGCGGGCCCGCATGTCATCGACCGCGGCAGCCAGCGCAGCCCACACCCGCGCCACGCAAGCGTACAGTCACCCCGTGGCCCACTGGCAGTGGCCGCGGCTAGGGTGCTGTGCGGTAACAAATTGTTTAACGCTTATTCTGTTATTTCATAAATCAATTAAAAGGCAGAATTAAACACAAAACTAAATCTTTGATATCTTCTAATCCATAACTCTAAAAAATAAAAACTTTATATGCTTTCTGTTCAAAATTTCCTAATCTTTCCAAATAACCTATTGGTGTACTGTTTTGAAAACTTCAAATGCATTTAAAAATTCAAATTTGAATAATTCAAATGCAAATTGCAATAATTCATAACTAATTCATACTGTTTTCAAATAATTCAAATAAAATATGTTTTTCACACCTTTTTGAATGTTCTATTCAAATATAAAACTTGTTTCATTGTTTGAATAATTTAAATTGCCTAAACCATTTAATTCTTGTTTAATGCAATTAAAAATTGTTTATTATTGTTTAATTCCTAATTAAATAATCCAAAGGCCAATTTCAAAATGTGAAACATGTAATCCAACTAAAATTTGATAACCTTTTCAAATATCAACTTTGTTATTTGGTTTGAGCAATTTAACTTGATGAAAACAACCACTACTTGTTTAACACCATTAAGTAACAATAATTGCCAAACCTTATTAATGTTTTCTAAAATGGTTAACTATCATTTCAAGTGCATTTAATATTGTTATCTTCTTGTTCTTCATCATGCATGCATCATGCTAACTCACCTACACCTGATGCTTAGTGGTAGAACAACTAATTCAACCATAAGGCATGGGTTTGCCATATGCAATCTTTGCATATGGAATCCATTTAAACTTGTGTATCATATCCACTAGTTTACTTTGTTGCATCTATTAACATGACATGCATCATATTTGATTGTGCACTATGCCATGATAATGATTGCTTATATTTCTGCAATGTTTGTTTGCTTCTTCTCGGATAAACGACGACGTTGAGACCGCCGATACTTACGACACCCCTTCTAAGGAGTTAGCTCAGTACCAGGCTACTGGGTTTGCAGGCAAGTTATCACTCACATGAACCATCGTGTTCCTTTCAACATTGATTACCGATACTTTCCGTTGTTCCTTTCTGCTAGCCTTAGTAGTAGTTGTTTCTGTTACGAACCCACCACATGAATCCCTTAACCTTGATATTGCCTCACCTCCACTCCTATCACCCCTTGGTTGAGCCAGTGTCTTACTAGCATGCTTAGGTTGCTTTTGCTCGAGTCTGTTATCCGTTACTTTCTGTTACTATCTATTACGTTGTGGGGGCTCGATGTTTAATCAATCAATCATGCTAATGTTACTATTAATAATAAATTTGATGATAAGGCACCGGCAGGAGGCCCATGAGAGGTTTTGGAGCCTGCTAGTGTCGACCCTAATAGGAAAAGGGTCTTGTCTACTGATCCATGATGAGCGCACTACCCGCATTTGGGAAGCGAGTATGGGCGCCCCCCTCAACTTGACCTGATTCGCATCTCGTCCAAATCGCCTCATTTAGTTCGTGTTTTCCATTTGCCGCATGCATGTTTTTGCGAGCCCAGCGCAGGGTGGAACTTTTGTAGTCGGCATATAGGGGGACACGGTCTTAGAGTGCTATGATGGTCCATTTTCTTCTGGGCTTGATTAGCCGTGCGCCCAAGGTGCTTTGGGCTTGATGCGAAGAATGGTTGGTTGTGTTGAGTACCCCGCTTGGTGGAAGGGCCTTTCCATCTGGCGGGTTATTCATGAGTGTACGGCCAAATTGGTGCAACCCTGCAGGGATAATCTTCTCGAGAAGCCGTGTTTTCCGCGGTTATGGATTACTTGGTGAAGGTACTGGCTAACAAGTACTCAGGACAACTTAAACATAATGATCAATCATGTTTCACCCAATGATTAATAACTTGACTAGTAACAGTTTATTCACACAATAACTTGGTTCACCTTATTTCAACCGTGTGAGTTATCCTCGGATTGCTTCTTTGGATAAGGGGCGAGATCCAGGATGGGTTTGTTTGAAGTTATCTTTCAGTTGGTTACAATCCTCGATCTTATCTCCTTTCTGTTAGCCGGAAGTGGTAGAATCTCTGTAGTTGGTTAGCGCAGCCAGTTGCAGCATCTTTTATATCCCCTCTCTTCCGTTGAACCCAAGGCATCTGTGCTTGGTGTTGACGGGTTACACTTTGGTGAACTGTGAGTCTTGCTTGCCAGTACGTTTATGTACTGACCCCTTTGGGGCTGTGGTTTCCGCAGACCTACGTTTCCAAGGATCTACATGGTGGCTACTACGTGGAGTATGACGAGACTGCTGACGAGTAGATAGCGGACCCGGGCAGGATCCGAGACTTCGTGGATGGGCTCCGTCTGTTTGTTTCCGGCCTCTTAGGCCTATTTGGTTCTTGTCTGTACTCAGACATGTTGAATGCTTCCGCTGTATTGTACTGATGTATTGTTGGGACATGTGTCCTCTGAATGATTGTATTTGCTATCTCTGCTCTAATGAGAGCCATTTGCAACTTATTTCAATCTTTTGTGTCGTAGAGATCTGTTGTGATATCACTTGTTAAACGCCGTTGACGTACCATGTGTGTATGGTTTGAAGTACGTCGACGGAAGTGCCTTTGATCTCTAGTGGATAGTTTACATCGACGATGGAATAGCAGGGCTTGTGTTGTCGCGCATAAGCGCAGGCCTACCAGGAAGCTGGGACGTGGGAGCAGTTATGCCCCATAATCCAAGCATCTGCTATCCAGTTCGTACGGTGAGTATCCCCTAGAAATCAGGGTGCGACACCCAACTCGGCGTTTCCCGTGCGGGAAACACTGGTTCGTCCACTTCCATCGGAACAGCCACCACTGCATCTTTTTCCGAGTTTGGATTGACTCTCTGCAGCCCCGAACGGTTTGCAAGGACTTCTTCAAGGAATGCGACAGTCCCCGAGTTGAGAGGGGCAGTCCCCGAGTAAGGAGGGGCAGTCCCCGGGTTGCAGGCGCCAGTCCCCGGGATGGAGACTGCAGTCCCCGGGTCCTGTTTGGCACCCTCCCAGTCAATCTCCATGGGAACAGCTTCTTCATTAGGTAGAGAAGGAACGAAAATGGACTCTGAGTTGGGGGATGGCTTGATGGATGGCTTTCTCAAATGCTCCAAGGCAATCCCAGCCGGGATGTACTGCCGAGAAGACCCCAACTTGGACAATTCATCTGCTGCCTCATTCTCTGCTCGGTGGATGTGTTGGAACTCGCAGCCTTCAAAGAATCCCTTCATTGTTTGGACCAGGAAGCGGTATGACGCCATGTTGGCATCCAGAGCATCCCAAGTGCCAGAAACTTGCTGCACAACCAGATCCGAGTCTCCATAGAAAATGATACGTTGCACACCAACTTCCTTTGCTACCTTCAAGCCATGCACCACGGCCTCATACTCTGCAACATTGTTGGATGCCTTGAAGTGGATTTGCAACACGTATTTGAGTTGATCTCGCTTGGGTGACGTAAGCACTATGCCAGCGCCTAGGCCTTCCTTCATTTTGGAGCCATCGAAATGCATCTTCCAGTAGTTGGATACCGGAGTAGGAGGCTCATACTGCACCTCAGCCCAATCCACCAGAAATTCCGCCAGAATCTGAGACTTGATGGCTTATCTTCTCGCATACGCGGGAGCGTACGCGGCCAGCTCGATTGCCCACTTGGCTACTCTGCCACTTGCTTTCTTGTTGCCCATGATATCCGAGATGGGAGCTGAACTCACCACGGTGATGGGATGCTCTTGGAAATAATGCTTCAGCTTCTTGGCGCCCAGGTACACGCCGTAAGTCATCTTATGGTAGTGTGGGTAGTTCTGTTTGGAGCTGGACATCACCTCACTGAGATAATACACTGGACGATGTACACTTTTGCCTTCCTCTTCTCGCTCCACCACAATCACCACGCTGACTACCCGGTTGGTAGCGGCAATATATAGCAGCATTGGCTCTTTGGGTAGTGGGCTAGCCAAGATAGGAGCGCTACCCAGCATTGCCTTCAGCTCTTTGAATGCCACATCAGCTTGCAGTGTCCAGACGAACTTGTCGCTTTTCTTCATCAACTGATACAAAGGCAGAGCCTTCTAGCCCATTCTGCCCAAGAAACGACTCAGAGATGCCAAGCAACCAGTGAATTTTTGCACATCCTTCAGGGATCTCGGCAAATACATGCTCTCAATAGCTTTTATCTTTGAAGGATTGGCCTCAATGCCCCGACTGGATACCAAGAAGCCGAGTAGCTTGCCAGCCGGGACGCCAAAGGTGCATTTACTCGGGTTCAGCTTCATCTTATACTTGCACAAGTTGGCAAAAGTTTCCTCAAGGTCACTAAGCAGAGTATGTGTTTTATTCGTTTTGATGACAATGTCATCTACGTACACCTGCACATTTTTGCCGAGTTGATCATGCAAGCATTTCTGCATGCATCTCTGATAAGTAGCACCCGCATTCCGCAACCCAAAACACATGACACGATAGCAATAAGCCCCGTACGGGGTAATGAAGTCAGTCTTTATTTGATCAGCAGGGTTGAGAGCTATCAGGTGAAAACTAGAGTAGGCATCTATGAAATACAACAGCTCACAACCAGCAGTGGAATCGATCACCTGATCGATGCGGGGTAGCGGAAAAGGATCCTTGGGGCAGGCCTTGTTCAGGTCAGTGTAGTCGATGCACATGCGCCATGCGGTAGCGGCCTTGGGGTCCTCCTTCTTCTTCTCAACTATGACCGGGTTGGCTAGCCAATCTGGATGCAGCACCTCCATGATGAAATTGCTTATCACCAGCTTGGTGATCTGATCACCGATGGCCTTCCTTCTCTCATCTCCGAAGCGGCGCATAGCCTGCTTCACTGGTTTGGCGCCAGGACGCACATGTAGCGAGTGCTCAACCAACTCCCTCGGGACACCTGGTAGATCCTCATTGGACCAGGCGAACACGTGCCGATTCTCACGGAGGAAGTGGATGAGCTCGCTTTCCTATTTCTCCCCCTACCCTGAGCCAATGATGGCAACTCGGTCGGGGAACTCAGGGTCAACCTGGATCTTCTTCGTCTCCTGGGATGCCTGGAACACCGTCCCGTGCTGGGAACTCGGCATGCCAGGCGCACCACCTTGCGCGGACTGCGCCATAGCCACCACCTCGTACATCTTCTTCTTCTCGGCAGCAATCACCATAGACTCCGCCAACTGAGAGCCAGCAGAGGCACACTCCATAGACTTCTTGTAATCACCAGAGATGGTGATCACGCCATTGGGACCAGGGATCTTCATCTTCAAATATGCAGCATGAGTAGATGCCATGAACTTGCTCAGAGCAGGCATGCCGAGTAGGGCATGATAAGGGCTCTGGTGGTCAACTACCTCGAACTGCAGGCTCTCTGTGCGGCAGTTCTCCCTGGTGCCGAATAGAACGTCTATCCACACTCGTCCAATTGGAGAACAAGAAACTCCCGGCACAATGCCGTGGAAAGTGGTATTACTGGGTAGCAGCATGTTCTCGGCCATACCGAGCTTCTCAAGTGTGTCTCTGTACACAATGTTGATGCTACTGCCATTGTCGATCAGTACCTTACTGAACCTCACGTTCTTCTCAGGACCCAGGAAGGTGGGATCCACCACCAAGGCGTAGCTACCCGGGTTGGGCATCACCTTAGGATGATCCGCTCTGGACCACGTGATCTCTTGGTTGCACCAGTGCATGTAGTGAGGAACAGCAGGGATCACAACATTGACCTCCATGGCACGTCTGTGCTGAGACTGCTTGTCGACGGGCTCAGAGGTGAAGATCATGTAGCTCTCGTGATGCTCCTGGTACTGGTTGCGGCCTCCATCGCCATTGTTGCCATTGTTGTTGTTACCTCTGTTGTTGTTGCCTCTGTTGTAGTTGCGGTTGCGGTCGTTGTTGTTTGATGGGGGATAATAACCCGGTAGGCCAACTCCAAGGTATAACCCGGCCCAAAGGATGCTGCGCAGGATCCGGCTAAGGATAAAGAAACTTCTAGAAGGCCCAAGGCTTGTAGGCCTCGTAACCCGGATTGTGGGTTGCAGTAAGGAAAGCTAGGGTTTGTAAGCGGTGTTCGGGTAGGACTCAAGCTGCGCCTTGGAGAGCAAGCCAGGTAGGGGGACGGGTGCTTTATAAACCGGCCCTATGCTTAGTTTTGCAGAGATCCAAGTAGTAATCATATCGCCGAATATCGAGTATCCATTGTACACAAAGAGATCGAGTTAATAAAGTGAGATCGGAGACTCGGCGACTTCATCGCCGGCTACCAGATCGAATTCCATCATGTTTTCCTCTGAGCTAAACCCTCTCCCAAACGCCTGTGTCGACTTGCCCCAAGATCAGTTACCCCTGGTAACATCTGCCGTGATCATCCCACGACAGTTGGCGCCCACCGTGGGGCCTGCGTCCAAAGGTGTTTACATCACGGGAGAAGCTCGGAAAAGCATGAGGAACCTCGTCGTCGGAGAGATCTACGACGACCACAAAGGAGAGAAGGTGGTGGACGACTCCGGCTGGGGGCCAGAATCGGATCACCTCGAATCCGGATCTGTCGTGACAATCGGCCGGATCAGCGTCTTCATCGGTATGGTATGTACTTCTGGCTCGGCTCCTGACGATTTTGGATCTGATTCTGTGTCAGGGGAGGCTACCTACGCTCAATCAGATAGAGAAGAATCAGTTGGAGCAACAGACCAGATAGAAGAATCCATCGCGCAGTGGGAACAGCCGGAGGAGCCGGCATGGGCCCCACGCGACCAAGACAGTGGAAAGGATGATACTGAATCTATCCGGGACCTGTTGGAAGACCGGTACGAAGAAGATAACGGCGGAGAAGAACAGCATGAACTCACAACAAGCATAATGCGCCGAGTGGCGGTCTACACGGCTCCCGCGGCCAACCTCAATCAAGGGAATGTGACCACGGCTCAGGTTGGGGCGGCTCAGGCATTGGCGTAGCGGCAGGATGCAGCTAACGGAGACCCGATCCTCGCCCGGGTCGATGGAGAGTCGGCATCAGTAACTAGCCGTGCGGCGGACGAGGAGTTGCACGCAAATACGTTCGGATTCCTGGGAAACCGGACGCCGGGGGCGGGTCCTTCAAACCCGCGCCACCCGGCCTTGTTCGACAATAATCTGATCCTAGACCCCACGGTCCTTGCTACGGTTATCACTCCAGAAAACGCAGCTGAACGTGTCAGGGACCTGGATGTGGCCCGCCGCGCGTTGGAACAGCAAAGAAGGAAAGTGGAAGCGGAGAAACAAGGGATGGCTACGCGTCCACGCGAGCTGGATGCATTGGAAACCCGGCTCCGAGAGGAAACATCTAGAGTACACCAGAGACATCAAACTAGACTACCAGCCACGGGTGGGGTCATTAACCCGGCAGCTTTGTTTATTACGCCTCAGGACCAACCGATCCCAGCGGTAAACCAGGGAACTACGCCTCAGCCGGTAACAGCGGAAGCCCACGCGGCAAACGTGCAGGCCGGGTTACCCCCACCACGAACCAGAGTCACAACCGGCAACGAGTTACCGCCACCGCCACCGTCACGGTTTCGCACACCAGCAGGCCACTACAACAATCCCATGGACAACGTGTATGCAGCAACGCTTGCATTGAACCAGATCCCGGTAGGAGAATCGCCCCATGCAGAAAAGACCCGGCAAGCGATCGATCTACTGCACACTGCAGTGGCGCAGCAGGCCAATTACCCGGACCACAGAAGCGGGATGCATGGGACGCCATACGCCAGTCAACAACAAGGGAATATTCAAGCAAACTCGGCACGGCGGAGGGAAGAGCAGCAGCAAATGCCGCCTCCTCCCCGTGTTCCGGCAGCATCAGTGGCACAGGCCGTTGTGGATAGCTCCAGGGCTCGGAGAGCCGGGGCCGGGTCTGCTGCACATGGGTTGCCTGCAGCACCGCGCCCCGCTGCGCCCCCGGCTGGATCACACGCTTCCCGAGTAAGGCCAGCCTCAACCGTCCTCGCAGGGCCCAAGTGTCTCTCGGATGACATCAGAGCTGAACCTTACCCGGAAAAATTCAAAGAGCTGGGAAAAGTAGTGAATTATGAACCGACCATGGATCCGGAAACATGGTTGAGCAGTTATGAGATGGCAATGTCAATCCGCAATGCGTCCGAGAATCTTCAAGCCAAGTTCATGTACTTGATGATGTCAGAAGGAGCAGCAAAGTTATGGTTCACCAACCTGCCAGAAAGATCGATCAAGTCCTGGGAAGAACTGAAGACCGCGTTCGTCAAGCACTTTCATGGAACGTGCAGAAAGCTATTCACTATTGATGATTTAGAACGATGCGTTCAGAAGAAGGGAGAATCAGCACGCAGTTGGGTACGCCGGGTTATGGAGATACTTCACTCATCCACAGATATTCAGCCCAAAGATGCGCTACAAGCTATGGCAAAGACATGCAAGTATATTCCTTTAGTACAAAAGTTAACTCGCATGAAGTCCAGTAGGAATGCATCGGAGGTTACGATGGGAGAATTAATGGATGCGTGCAACAAACACGCCGCAACAGATACTACAGAGGAGGAAATTGATGACAAGAAAGCAAAAGCGAACATCAGTAATAGTGGAAGAACCGGCAATGGATCGGCACCGAGTAATAACGGAAATAGCCAGAACAAGCGCCCATTTGAAGGAGGCTCCGAATTTGTAGCTAATACTGAGGCCGGGTCTTCGAGACCCAGATCTGAAGGGAATTTTAATACCGGAAATCATAATGGAGGACATTATCAGGGACCTCCGAGGCCAAGCAACAGTTGGGATATATTCAGAATGGCGTGCCCGAAGCACAGCAGGAACGGCAAGCCGGCTAATCACTCCTTGGAGCAATGCGCCGACTTACAGAGATGGAAGAACGAGGAAGTAAACAGAGCCATGCGAGGTGCGGGTCGGGGAGGAGGCCCGGGTCCAGGTGGAAATTTGGGCAACGGTCCACCCCCAGCCAGTAACCCGGCAGCAGGAAATCCGGGCAACAATCAAGGGGGAGCGGGAGGTTTCCAGGCTAACCCCAAACAGTTGGGTCAATATCATGTGCATACTACGGGAGGCTCTAACAAGGACAAAAAGATGCTAAAGCAGGCGGTTAACTCAGTTTCTTCTGCTGTTCCGAGGTATTTGAGATGGTCAGAACAGGAGGTAACATGGAGCAGGAGGGATCACCCGGATAGAGTGGATCACCCGGGAGTCTTAGCATTGGTAGTGGCACCACAGGTCAATGGGTATGAGCTGAAAAAAGTCTTGATGGACGGAGGGAGCAGCATCAATATCCTGTACTGGGAAACTTTTCTGCGCATGGGTCTAAAGGAATCTCAGCTACAAAAAAGTACAACAGTTTTTCACGGGATAGTGCCGGGTCATTCAGCGTGCCCTGAAGGAAAAATTGCGTTGGAGGTAGCTTTTGGGGAATCAAAGGACAATTATCGAGTTGAGTGGCTTACTTTTGAGGTGGTTAAGTTGCGCAGTCCTTATCACGCATTGTTTGGAAGACCGGCTTATGCCAAATTCATGGCAAGGCCGTGCTATGTGTATCTACAGCTGAAAATTCCGGGTCCTAGAAGACCATTACCATACATGGAAATCGAGATATAGCGGCTGAGTGCGATGAAGGAGATGCAGCAATGGCTGAGCAAGCCTGTAGGAAAGAGGAACTCAGGCATTACCGATCTCAAGCGGACCTGGAGGAAAGGGCAACTTCAAAAAGGCCGAGCTCTGAGGAAGAAAAAGCAAAACCCAGGGCAGAGCAAGATGCTAAGATGGTGGCCTTCATCAGGAACGATCCCTCCAAATTGTCTGGCATAGAAGAGGAAATCACATCGTCGTCTACGGCTAGCAGCGCTGCGATAACGACACACCCGGATTGGCTAGCAAACTCGGTACTCGTCATGAAAGGGTCTAACAAGTGGAGAATGTGCATCGGTCGCGCCAGCCCGGGACCGATTATCGAAAAGAACTAGACAGTGTAACGGGCAGCAGGTTTCAGACGCGCTCTTTTCCTACCCAGGGTACCTAAGGGGACTGGAAGGTTTTTAATGAGGCGGCTTGCTGACCCAAACTTTATCGTATCAATAAAAAGAGATGGTTTTCAAGTATTGTCATGGTCTTTGCTTCGATTACAGGTAAGTGGTACTTGTTATTATCAATACATCAGTATCATCAAAATACATTGCACATACATAGGTCTTTGGGGGCTGAGCTGCTTAAATAGCAGTCACGAACCCAAATACCCGGCCTTGATGCCTATGAGTTATGAGGGCCGATTACTCGCAAGACGAGTACGGTTGCAATCTTATAACCGGACGAAGGAGCCAAATTTCTTGGTTATTCTTACTTAAGCTCGATGTGACTCGCACTAAAGTGGCATGATCTGTTCGCTTACGATTACAATCAACCACGCAGCCCAATGGGATTTGCTTGACCCTGTTTTTCGTATAGATGTAACAACATAGTATCCACGCGAAAGCCGGCTTACAGTACAAGATAATCAAAAGGGTCATCTAAACCACAAGTACATGCAGAGTACAAGGCTAATAGCCGGAAACTCAACGAGTATTAAGCATGACTTCAGTATTTACGCAAACGGCTATTGGTTTTCGGCTTGGTAATGAGCAATTTGTCCTCTGAGAAAGGCCGCACCCCCCTGGCTCGTACTTTGGGTCATGGGGACTGGGGACTTCGGAACAGAAACAAACTGTTTAGTTATTGAAGCTCGAGAGACCCTAGCTTCCGAGTTTTGGGGACTTAAAGAAAAGTCCACTTATCAAAACCCGTGATGCTCGGAAAACCGAGTCTCGCAAAGGGAATCAAAAAATAGTTGAGTATCAAGAATAAGCTTAAAGAATAAGACAAGTGTCAAGACTATCAAAAGCCGGGAGAGGCACAAATATATTACGAACTAAAAGTACGTTACAAGTGATGGCACCAATATCAAGGGTGCACAGGCGCACCATCAAAATCATATTAGTTTTAAACACAAAAGTACCAGGTAACGCCCTACTCGGCATCCTGAGAGCGGTCTTCCGGGTCTTGGTCCTGGATCTGCTCCTTAGCCTTTCCAGCAGCATTACCCGGACTTCCCGCGTCAGGACGGATAGGCGGAGGGACAGCTGGTGTAGAGGTAGACGGCCGTAATCCTACCTCGGCCTCTCTCTTAGCAGCTTCTTCTTTTCTCCTGGCCAGATCAGTCGCCCATTTTTCCAACACATCAAAGGGAGGGGGTGCCTCTGCCAATATGATTTTTCCTTCAGCGTCGTATGAGCTCATGATTGTGTCCAGGTCCATCTTGTCGGCCAAAGCGGTGGCCGAGGGGCGTACTGCGGATTGTATGGCCTTGAAGTCCTTGGGTGTAAACTTGGAGCCATCAGCCTTTAATTCTGGAAACCCGGATATTACCTTTGTCGGGTCAAGCTTAGGAAAGTAAGCCTTCGCCAGCGTCAAGGCTCGGGTCATACCGATCCGGCAGGACGAGCGCTTCCATATCTCAATCCACCCAGGTACCGTCGAGCAGGCTTGCATAAGATTCTCCTCACCCGGGTATACCTCGGAAGGCCACTTCACGGCGTCCAATATAAGCTTTGTGCCAGCAAAAAAGGTCCAGAGCACAGTCTTCAATGTTTTTACCTTGGCAATGGCATCGTCCTCTGGAGCAGCGAGGTTCGCACCTGCAGTTGAAACAAAAGGAAAGCATATCAGTCATCCCGATTATCATAACGATAAAGTAGAGGCAATTAAGTTAGTCGAAGGCAAAAAGCTCACTTAGCAAGATGCGATAAGTATCCGCAATCTGGTTCGATAAGTTCTTCAGCGCGGATTGAGCAGTGTTGTACTTCTTCTTGTATTTGGAAACGTCTTTCTTCAAAGTTTCCATGTTAGCCTCAAGGGCTTCTCTTCGTTTTACCTCAGCAAGTAGGAGCTGTTCGGTCTTGAGTAACACCTCATCGGACCGGGTCACTTCCGCCTGTAAGGAGCGAAAGTGTCAGTCGGATATCATGGAAAACCGGGTATTGCGTGAAGTACCGAGCACAACTTCGGTAAGTTATGCCCGGAACTTGGGGACTAGGTATGTACCAAGAGATATCAGGTGTCGATTACCTGATGCGCTGCAGACATACGCTCTAGGATGTTGTTCTCTGAAGCTTTCATGGTGAGGAGAGCGCTCATCAGCTGGTCAAAATTATCGTTACCCGAGTTAGAAGTCTCGGGGTCGCGGAAACTTGGAGAAAAAGTTTTCCTCTTAGCAGGAGACGGCACCCGGGTCATCCGAATGTCGGGGTCTGCTCCTCCTCTCGCGCCCAAAGTGGCAGTATCTTCTTTCTCGCTTGCGTGCGAGGCTATTGGATACCCGGCTTCTCGCCCAGCCGGGTCTGTCGGTGACGCTTGTTCATCACCAGCTGCGGCAAACACATCATTAGTTGGCTTCTCTTTGCCCGGGTCCTCGGTTTCCATGTCTTCTTGGTCACTAATAATGACCGTGGCCCTGTGAAAAATGTGAAGGCACAGTTAGCACATAGCCGTGAAAAAGACGGCGGAAGTATGGTATAACATTAGGAAAAGAACTTTACCCGGGATTCACCATAAGGTCTGCAGGGAATTCGCTGCTAGAACCGGATGAAACTGGAAAATACCAAACGAGGCGTGAGGTTACCTTGCGAGGGAGTATTTTAGAAGGATCTTTATGTTTAAAGAAGGGTATGGTCAGTACCAGTGTGCCGAGTTGGAGGTGATGAAATACCCGGGTTAAGGGCATCATCGCCCGGGTGGTTCCGAGTTACCCTGCGCTTGGTCATAGGCGACTCCTTCAGGTATGGCAAAAGGGGGTAATGCCATGGTCAGCTCAGGAATATTATCACAGGAACGCGAATTAGATGTGAGAAATTGATGCAAAACCTTGAAGGCGACCCCTTGGGGTTTTCTTTTAGATCCGGCCTTAATTGCCGGCTCTGGTTCATCTTCATCGCTGGCGGACTCCACTTTGCCGTCAGCTTCTTCTTCCTCGTCTTGGTCTTCTTGTTCTGAAAGTTACCACGGTTACAATAGGAAAATGAAAAGTGGGATGCGACGAACTCAAAGGAACTGGGCATGTACCTTCATCCGAGTTAACGGCATCCTCCTTCTCCTCCGGGTTTCCGGAGTTAGGAGAAGCGTCCATCTTCCAGAAATCATCATCGGCCTGAAGTAAAAGCATAAGAGCAAGGGTTAGTGGTTGTATCAAGTAAAGAAGATAAGGGTGAAATCGTGAAAACCAGGTCCTTACCGCGGGGGCCGGGTTCTCGAGAGTGAAGGGCTCTAATCCGGCTATATTCCGGATTACCTCGAGCTTCTCTGTCAGAAAGCCCTTGATTGTCTTGTTGGTGTCACTAGGAGCGAAACTGCTGGTGGAGTATCGAATTGGGTCTGTGGCTTGCCCCGAGTATTCGCACATCAATTTTGCGCGAATGGAGTTGGGTTGGATGCGGAAATCGACCCAAGTCTTCACCAGGTTAAGCCCGATGAGGCCTTGGGCAGAAAGGATGGAGATTTTAGCCAATAGAGGCAGAATTTCTTCCCTTTCCGAGTCAGAGGCAAACCCATTGAAGGTTTCAGAAATGTCAAGCTGACCCTCCGAGTAACCCGGCAATTTCTTTTCGCCGGGTGGGGAGGTGTCCCGGCAGTAAAAGTATGAGAGCTGCCAGTGCTTGACGTGGGAGTTGAGGGTGAGAGGAGGCATTAAAGAGTTCTTGCGGCGCTGGATAGAAACCCCGCCGCAAGCAAGAAGTGCACCGTCGCCGCTTTCGCGGCACGGTTTGCACTGGAAAAGTTCGACAAAGAGAGCCAAACTTGGCGGAGTGCACAAGTAAGACTCGGAGAGAACGATAAAATGGGAGATGTTTAGTACAGAGTTGGGTCCTATGTCGAAAATGCGAAGGCCATAATGGCTTAAAACGTCGCGGAAGAAAGGGTGACCCGGAGGCCGGAAGCCCCGGGTCACGTGTTCAACAAAACAAATTACCTCATTTTCTGCTGGAGTGGGCCGGGTTTCGTTACCCGGTACCCTCCAGTGGATAATTTCTTGAGAGGGAAGAACCCCTAGCTCGACCAGTTCCTCCAGTTTGGCCTTGGTGACGGAGGACCGCGCCCAGTTGGCGGATATGGAGTTCGTGGTTTTGGCTTTAACCGGCTGCTTTCCCTGCTTCTTGGGCGCCATGGGGTTAACCTGAAAAAGCGTCAGAAGAAAGGGTGTGAGAAACGAAACTCGGAAACTATCAGTTGACCGAGTATTGACGAGTGGTGTCAAGTTAGCCTGGAAGTTAAATATGATCCGGGTATTACTTTGCTAAGCAAGGTATGAATTGTCCGGGTATCGTGCATTATTACAAAAATTGTAGAATTTTATGCATGGATGAGCGTTTGGGGATGATAAGTGGTTGTCCGTACATCTATTATGAGCAAATGAGCCGGAGAAGGAGGATTTTCCGGGTGATAGGAACAAAGGCGGAAGATTTGGGCGGCTCGAGCCCAGATTGGGAATTCCATTTCTAGGTTATTGGTGAAATTAATGATTACAATTGGTAGGAGAATGAGTTGAAGGGTATGTATTACCTATTGGGTGGGCTAGAGTGAATACTAGTGACCTAATTCGGCGTGACCCGAGAAATCGTGGGCGGCCCGATTCAGATCCAATCTGAGGGAGAGTTAAGAAGTTGCGAGGGTAAATTAGAGGATGTGAGAGACTTACCGGAGGAGATTGAAGTGAAGCTTTGCGGAGGCAAATGGCGCAAGCTTGGTGCCCCTTCGCGATTCCTGGCGGACCGGTTGGAGGTCTGGCGGCGGATCTGGGCGGCGGGGCGGAGCGCGCTGTGGCGGAGCGCAACCGGCAACGGATGGGCTCCGGTGATGCGCGCGAGGCTTCCGTGGTGATGCTCTGTGAGCTCGAGCTTGAAAGAAGGAAGGAAGAGAAATGGGGGAAAGTGAGCCGTTGGGGTTAGGGTTACCTCTAAGGACTTATTTATAACGGCCGGGGTGGAAAAACTCAGCCCAACGGGTGGGACCCAGAAATTACGGGGTAACGGCTATTTATGTGAAATCTGCGAGATATGCCTTAAGTGTAGAGCGAGGTCTCCGAACGAAAAAGAGAAGGAGATCCTCTCCGCGGTATCAAGACAAATTATTGAGAAAAGTATAAAGTTTTGCTATTCTTATCAAGGCTTAGACGGGGAAGTTGAGCAAGGCATCTGGAGAAAAGCCGGGTTACTATGTGGCCACCAGGGAGTTGGGCCTAGTCATTTCATGAAGCATTTCAACTCGGTCTCCGCACGTTCGTGTGATTGATATTTTTTGCAGGGAATAGCCAGCGCTTCAAGGAAGGATCTCTGAAGCCCAAGCTATTCTGGGGACTACTGATGGGGGGATAATAACCCGGTAGGCCAACTCCAAGGTATAACCCGGCCCAAAGGATGCTGCGCAGGATCCGGCTAAGGATAAAGAAACTTCTAGAAGGCCCAAGGCTTGTAGGCCTCGTAACCCGGATTGTGGGTTGCAGTAAGGAAAGCTAGGGTTTGTAAGCGGTGTTCGGGTAGGACTCAAGCTGCGCCTTGGAGAGCAAGCCAGGTAGGGGGACGGGTGCTTTATAAACCGGCCCTATGCTTAGTTTTGCAGAGATAAAAGTAGTAATCATATCGCCGAATATCGAGTATCCATTGTACACAAAGAGATCGAGTTAATAAAGTGAGATCGGAGACTCGGCGACTTCATCGCCGGCTACCAGATCGAATTGCATCATGTTTTCCTCTCAGCTAAACCCTCTCCCAAACGCCTGTGTCGACTTGCCCCAAGATCAGTTACCCCTGGTAACATCTGCCGTGATCATCCCACGACATTGTTGTTGTTGCGGTAGCCATCGTTGTTGAAGTAGCGGTTGGCTCCTAAAGCCACCCGGTTCACATTCTCTCTTCTCGGGAAAGCTGGAGGCCGGGCAGCGGGTGCGCGAGCAGGCTGCACCACGGCAGTCACAGCTGGCAGAGGAGGAGAAGGAGGCAGGCCCTCATTCTTGATCTCTTCCCACCAACTGCACTGCCGAGTAGTGTGGTTGGCGGGTCTAGCGGGATGCCGAGTATGGAAGCTGCATGGGCCATCCTTCATGTCCTTGAAGACAAAGTTCGGTGCCGGACCCGAGTTGCCGCTACCCTGCTGGGAGCGTTGTACGGCTTCTTGCTGCCTTGGCCCTGATTCTGGTTCTGCCCGTACTGGGCTCCAGCAGTCTTTGGCCTCTGGCTACTCCCAGCTCCGGTAGCCACAGCATTCACCTCCTCAGGATCGTACCGGGTATCAATCCGGTCACCTCTGCGCTTGTTGCGGAACTCATTGCGCTTGTTGTTGTTGTAGTTCCTTCTCGGCTCAGCAGCATCAAGAAGAGGCTGAGTTGGGTCACCGAGTGCGTACTGATCCGCAATCCGGATGGTCTCAGCGAGAGTACTCGGCATCTCTCTCTGCAGCCTTTGCCATAACATGCTACCATGGCTGCAGCCCTGCGCAAACCAAGTGATGGCCTGGGCCTCGTTCACACCTTCACAGGTGTTCCTCAGAGTGCTCCACCGAGTAAGATACTCTCGGTCCGTCTCCTCTTCCCGCTGCCTGCAAGCGGATATCTGCTGCGGCCTATTCGGCCTCCGGTAGGTGCTGGTGAAGTTGCTGACAAAGGCCTCCGCGAAGTCAAGCCAACAGTTGATGCTGTGCTTGGGCAGGTTGTTGAGCCAAGTTCTTGCTGGTCCTTCTAGCATCTGCGGGGCGTACCGCACGGCCCATCTCCGGTTGCCGCCTGCGATATGCACGGCTGTGACATAGTCATTAAGCCAGTCTTCCGGCTTGGTGCTGCCGTCATAGCACTTGGTCCCCCTAGCGAGCTGGAACTGCTTCACCGATGGCTCTGTCATGATGCGTGGGCCAAAGCATTCTGGGCCAGGCGGCCCCTTCCTCTCGAGTTGCGCGGATAGGCTGATCCGGTCCAGCTTGTGCCTGGCATCACTGAGCTCCAGCACACGCTCACCCACACGATCCAGGATATCATAGCCAGCCAAACCCATAGCCGAGTATCCATCATCATATATGTCCACCTGCACGACTGCAGGTTGCTCCACCGGGTTGGCGGCTGGTGCGATTGCACGCGGCTGCAGTCTCTGCCGAGTAGGCTAAGCAACCTGATGCCGAGAAGGGCCTGGGCGATCTCCATCTCGCGCCTGGCTATGAGCTTTATGGGCTTGATAGCCTGCTCCTGCAGTGTTGTGTTTTTGACCGAACTGTCGCGGCACAGCGTGCTGTTTCGCGGCGACAGTCGGGTCGTACACCTGCATCTGCCTGTCTCTGCCAGAGTGCCCACTCCGGTCCCTCTCACGGCTGGGATGCGGTGATGAGGCATGATCGTTAGATCTAGCCGCATGCGAATGCACCACCTGAGAAGCTCCAGCACCCGGATTGGCTTTCCGGAACTCCTCGTTCTGCCTAGCAGCCTCTAGCACTAGCTCATTGAGCCTCTCCTGCTGCCTAACGAGCGCGTCGCCAGCGAGATGCGGCAACTTAGCAGCTACAGCCTCAGCAGCTCTAAGGGTTTTGGCGGGGGTGTTGTATTTGGGTCTGGTGGTGGCGGTGTTTTGGCTAGCAGCTTGGCCAGCAGTTTCACCAACTGCTGCCATCTCGGTGCCTAGGTTGCGGCGCGTGGCCCCTGCCTTGGCAGGCCACCTCACTACAGGCGTAAAGCCATGAGCTCTGTTGTACTTGTTCTGGTCCAGGTTAAGCTCGAGCCTAACCTTTTCCAGCTCCAGCTGCTCGGCGAGCAGCGCCTGGCGCTGCTGGTCGAGGTTCGCCCTCATGGTCATGAGTTCGAGCTCGGTGGGAGGCGGCATGCCTACTCGCACGGCGGATGCCGGTATCGTCGATGTCGTGGAAGGAGGGATGTAGCCCGGGATGTTGTGAGGCGCGTCGTAGGGCTTGTGCATTCTCGGGGGCTCGCTCGTGTCAACAAGCTCCTCAACGACTGCCGCGGATGCGGCCGCGCCCTTCCCGGCAGCGATAGCCGGGCCGGTCATCAGCACTTCCACGCTGCCCGCAGAACAGCCAGTTGGCTTTCCACGTGCGGCGATGACAGCAGGGGGATCTTCCGCGACATGCACCTGCTCGGGGTACTCGCGGACGATGGTGGTGGCGACATAGACGAGGTGCGAGCCGAAGGAGAGCACCGTGCCGCCCTCTGGCATGGCCCTGTCACCAAAATCGCCGGCGTTGTCGGTGACGAAGTCGAAGGAGCCGAATCTGTGGACGAGGCCACAGACCACGCGCTCCCCAATAGCAGAAATGGATCCCGTCTGAACGTGAACTCCAGCCAGCGCCGCTGGTTGCCTCACGGTGGGCGCCAACTGTCGTGGTGGTATCACGGAAGATGCCATAGGATGACTAACTGTTTGGGGTCGATGGACGCTGGAGGTGCTCGGAGAGGGATCACGCAGCGAGTAGCCGCGCGTGAGATGAATCTAGCACTGCAAACAACAAGATCTACCCAGGTTCAGGGCCCTCGTGTGGAGGTAAAACCCCTACTCCTGCCTCTCTCTCTTTATATTTGTGTCTCACCGAGTAGCCACAGTACAGTTTGGCCTACAGCCGAGTAGCCACCCTTCTCTCTATGTAACGAATAAGCAAGGTGTTCTCTCTAAAGACGCGACCCTCACACAGGAGGAGGCAGGGCACCTTATATACTGGTGCCCAACCGGATACAGCCAAGGGGGGAAAAGTACAAACAGATGTCGACATAGTGTGCACACTGCACACTTCCAGCTTCTCGCTGACAGCTTTGGCTTCCTAGTTTGTCTCGTGTAGAAAGTCGTTGTGCAAAACCAAGAAGCTGATCTGTTATCACTGACACGGCCACAGGGTAGGCCCCCTAACCTGCACCACCCTGCTAACACCCTGGCGCGGATAAGCACGCGCTCTGCAGATGAACAGTGCCCCAGTACGGACCAAGGATACGCGGGATCTTGTGTCAGAACGGCTCCTTTGACTTCTGGCCCGAGTAGGAAACCGCCACCTCTACTCGGACCACTTCCTTTACTCGGAGGAGAATAACTTCCTTGATTCTTTCTCCTGGCCATTAGCAGGTACGATCGGATAGCGGTCAACCGGGTAGCGAGTACCGGGTAGCCAGCTACTTAGCCAAACCTCTCCTTTGATATTGCCTTTACCCTACTCGGGGGTAACCCCCCGACACCAAAAATTCCCAGAAAACTGTAGGGACATGCATGTGGCTAGGGAACTTCGCTTTTGGGAATATTTTGGCTTGGGACAAGAAAAACCAAACATGGATGGTACTTCATACTCAAAGATTGCAAGAGCCAAACAACAAAACTCAAAAAGAGAGAAAGAAGTCAAATAAAAGCCAAATAAGAACCAAAGAATAAGTTGGTGTCCTAAGCCACCATGTAAGAGATCATGGTATGACACCGCGAAGATATATCTTGGGTGCATTGCCAATTCTCGACATTGAAGCTCACAATTCAACATTAGAAAAAGAGAGATAACAATGGATTTTTGCTTTGGGCATAATAGGGGGAGGGAGAACCCAATGTGTTAGGATAACACTCCCCCTATGTACATGCCTACACCTACACCCAAACACGTATCTGTCGGGAATATGCCCTAGAGGCAATCATGTATGATGTAATTCCCAATGTATTCATAAAGTCGTCCTTGTTTTGAACATCTGATATATGTCATTGAATATGTGATTCGATTGTGGAACCATGTATTCATGTTGTTCATGCTAAATTGTCCTTGGTCATTAAGGTTGTGTTGGGCACACACCCTAGACTAATGTGAGTGTTGACTGATGACTCGGTTCCATTTGTCATGGGCATGGCGATGCCATTCCAACGTTCACAGACTCTGCTAAAGAGTTTAGCAAGTCGGACTGGCCCATATTGAGATGCAACGAGTAAGTCGTCATTTGCATGTCTCAATCAATGTAATCCTTAGACCTGAGGTTGTCGCACAATCCGAGTTGTGGATCACCGACTTAGGTTCTATCAAACGTTGTTCCGTGACAAGGCAATTATAAAGGCAGAGTTCGGGTCGAATGAGAAGCAAGTTGCATGATGTGGATAATCAAGATGGGATTTTGCCCCTCCAAATGGAGAGATATTCTCTGGGCCCTCTCGAGTGACATGATTTCGGAAGCATGGTTATGCGAGACTCAGTTAAGTGTTAACTGGGTCTATTGACTAAGAGTTAGTGAGATGAATTATATATCATGGACCAAGAAGAGAGTTGAGCTATTTAAGGGATGACGATAATTCTCCTGTAGTTCGACAAGGTATATCGTGAGGCAAAAGGGACTCAGATGAAAGTCACATTGAAAGGTATGTCGTCATGACTCTATGGAACTTGGGAGTCGACACGTTCTGCTAGGAGCCGCTACCGATTGATCGATTGGGAGTCGGACTCCAATCGTTTCCAAGTCGCCATGAGCCTGTAGGGTCGCACACTTAAGAGCGGGAGCAAGTATATTAGTCGGGTTGGACCCGAACCGGAAATGGACTGAATTAGTGAGTTGGACTCACAAAGGGAACGGTCCACAAGCGTTGTGAAGCCCATTACCACTCGCTATAAAAAGAGGGGCGCATGTTGCCCAGCGGGCACGTTATTCCACTCCCATGCGTTGGGAACCCTAGCCCCACTCAATCCAACCGCCGCACCGGACCTAGCAGTCCTCCGTCGGAGCTCCTCCTCGTACGTGTGGATACCGGCAGAGGTGTTGTACGTTCAGCACTTCGACGATCGCGGGATTGGATTGAGTGGATCGGATCGTGGGACTACACTGCATCGACGTGCTTCATCGATAATCCGCACCTGCGCGTCTAGTGGTAATCCTTGTGGCCTTCTACCTCGGCTAGATCTTGGAAGTACCGCGTAGAAACAGTTTTTGTTTATCTCTACGCGTTCCAACAGTATCAACTATAGGGGTGTGCGCAAGATCCTCAATTCAAACTCCTAGAATCGATGATATTTAGCTCATTCCTCAAGAACATGAATCTTGCATCATCAAGTGGCTTTGTGAAGATGTCAGCGAGATCAAGTGTTGGGGCCGATGGACGCTGGAGGTATCCGGGGAGGGATCGCACGGCGAGTAGCCGCGTATAGGTATCTCTAGCACTGCAAACAACAAGATCTACCCAGGTTCAGGGCCCTCTTGTGGAGGTAACACCCCTACTCCTGCCTACCTCTTTGTATGTATGTTTTCCGAGTAGCCACAGTACAATGTTTGCCTCTTGGCCGAGTAGCCACTCGGCTGTTCTCTCTAGCTCTAGTGTTGTCTCGTGTAATAAATGTGAACTGAGGCAACGTCGCGTAACGTCCCTCGCGCAGGAGGGGGTAGGGCACCTTATATACTGGTGCCCAGCCGAATAAAGAAAGACTATAAGGTACACTTGATGGGACATACCCACTGCAGAACAGAGCACGCCTCCGGCTTCTCGCTGACGCGGGTGCGGGAAGTCGCCGCGCCGTTCGGGAGATGGGACCTGTCCACCCTGTTAGTGAGATAAAGTAGGCCCCTAGACCTGTCATGTCCCCTCTGTCAGTGACAGGACTTGACAGGCGCCTACCTCACTGTAGACACGCCGTAGCGCGGATAATCACGTGCTCCGTAAGTTGAACCACACGCATGTACAGATATAGGATACGCGGGATCCTGTCAGAACGGCTCCATTGACTTCTTGCCCGAGTAGGAACACAGTCCATCTACTCGGACCACTTGACCGTTATCCGGACGAATACAAACTTGCTCCATATCTTCTCTTTGGCCTTCAATACTTATGACCGGATAGAGACTACCGGGTAGAGGTTACCTGGGTAGCCACCAACCTGGCCAACAGTACTCTGATCCTTTCCTTTTACCACTTGCCTTACCCCTACTCGGGGGTAACCCCCCGACATTAGTCCCCGAAGCTGGTAGAGTCCTGCGAATTTGTTCACTGGCCCTGCCAGCTTAAACCAAATTGTCTTCTCGAATTAGTAATAACGAGTTGCACTCCAATTTGAACCAGTAACCCCTTCTCGAATCTCTTCAACTATGGTTACGAGATAACCTTCCTGGTAGCTGACTAGAGCAATCTCTCTACTCAGCTGCGGAGTAAAATGACTTGGTGAAATTTCGAACGCAATCCCGCTGGATCAGACCAAATCCACCTCTCCGTGTCGCTACTGGGCATGTGTCAAACCCCCGTGCCCCCGACGCCTTGGTGCCAGGGACACAGCAGGCCACGCGCCAGTCTCTGCAACCAGGGCCCACAGCCCGTTAGGTCACATCAAACGGTACTCGAGAGCCCACGATCTGGACGTGGGATTAACTGCGCCCGTTGCGCGCGCATTTCGCGCTGTGTGCGTTTCTAACGGGCAATTAACCCATGCCGCACGATCAATGCCCATGATCAATCCATCAGTAACGGCAACGCGCGGGGTGAGATAAATACCCCTGCGCCGCCCACTTCGCCTCTTTTCCTTCGCACTTCCCAATCTCGCACCCCCTCTGCGTAGTCGCCGCCGTCGAGCTCTCCGCCACCGCGAGAACTCACTGCGCCGCCACCGTGAGATCTGAGAGCAAGCATTCCGGCGCGCCATCGCCGCCATCCTCGCCCTCACGAGCTCTTCTTCTTTGATCAGCAGCTTCCCTTCCATGGCTCCGCGCGGAGACGAGGAGGCTGTCGCCCGAGCCGGCTGGGAGGGCTCGGACCTCACCTCCGAGGACTGCAGTGGCTGGTAAACACCCGCCGCATCCCTCCTGGCGTCGTCTGCCGGCATCCAGGTACCGAGCTCATCCCGAAACCTAACAAGGACGAGTACGTCGTCTTTCTCTCCCATTTCAAACGCGGCTTCGGCCTTCCCATCTCTCAATTTCTCTCTGAGTTCCTCAATCATTTCGGCCTCTAGCCGCATCACCTCCCACCAAACTCCATCCTCATGCTTTCCATACATGTCGTCGTGTGTGAGGCCTTCTTAGGTGTCTACCCAACAATCCACACATGGGCTAGATATTTCTTCCTTCGCAAACAAAGTGTTCCCGATCCTGGGAACACTGAGAACGCTCGCGCGATGACCCAGACGGGTAGCGCAATGATGTTGCAGCGCAAGACCGGGCACCACCCGAGAGTGAAAGGATTGGAAACCGTGCGCAAGTGGCAGCGCGGTTTCCTTTACGTGAAGAATGTTGCCGCCGAAGAGGGGAAGCCCGTCGAAGACCGGATAGGGCTCCCAAAGTTCAAGAACGCACTGCCCACTGGGCAGCACTGGGGCTAGGACCCAAAGAAGACCATCCCGGACGTCCTCCAGGTAGAGAGACGCCTGACCGAGTTGATCTCGGAAGGGTTCCTTCAGGACAATCCCATCGCCTGTTGGATTTCGCGCCGGGTACTCCCGCTCCAGCACCGGGTGCACAAGATGTGCCACATGGGAGGACCCCGTGACTGCACCAGGACAACGACATTCGAGCTCAGCAAGGCTGAGGTGGCTATCTGGGCCAGGTCCATCATGAAGACCTCGCTCTCTGATAACTGGTCTTACGGCTTCATGCCGTATAGCCGCACCAAGCGCATCGAACAGGTTAGCGGTCTATGCTTTGTGTTTGCACCCTGATACCGAATAGGTAGTTTCTCAGCTATATATGCTTAATGTTTGCATGCTGCACCGAGTAGGTCCTCATATTTATCTTTTTGGCTCTATATGCTTTGTGTTTGCATGCCGTCCCGGGTAGAAATCCTTAGCTGAATATGCATTGTGTTTGCATGCTATCCCGAGTAGAAATCCTTAGCCGAGAACCCAACTCACTGTGCTTCACGTTTGCCTCAATAGCACATTGATCGTCAGCGAGAAGAGGACAGTGAGGTCTTCGAGTCCAACTGGCAAAAGGACCGGGAAGAAGATGATGCCAAGGCGTACGACACTCAGGATACCTTGTGTAGCCCTCACGCCAATCAACCTGGTAAGTCCCGAGTTGATGCGTCTATTCGGGATTGGTCCGAAGATGACGAAGGTGATTGAGTTCACCTCTTTGTCTGCTAGCAGTAAACTCTGACTTTCTTTTCTTGCTTGTTTTAACTCCTTCCTTCTTCTACTCTGCAGAGGACCCCGAGTTGGACGACGAGGATGAAATCCTGATCGTCGATCCGCTTTCGGTGGCCGCTCCGAATACTCGGAAGAGAGTTGGCAGTGGTGCCCAGGCACCTGCCCCCAAGAAGGCCAAGAAGACAGCCGTGCCCAAGACCGGCGCATCCAAGAAGAGGAAAGCCCCTACCTGCAAAGGGTAAGTGTTCCTCCGAGTACCTCTTACGGGGTAATAAAGGCAGTTTTTATTTGATCATCCGGGTTGAGAGCTATCTGATGGAAGCCAGAGTAGGCATCAATGAAAGATAAAAGCTTACAACCGGCAGTGGAATCTATCACCTGATCTATGCGGGGTAGATGGAATGGATCCTTGGGGCAGGCCTTGTTCAGGTCGGTGTAGTCCACGCACATGCGCCATGCGGTGTCGGCCTTGGGGTCCTCCTTCTTCTTCTCAACCATAACCGGGTTGGCTAGCCAATCCGGATGCAGTACCTCCATGATAAACCCACTGATCAGCAACTTGGTGATCTGGTCACTGATGGCTTTCCTCCTCTCATCACCAAAGCGACGCATAGCCTGCTTAACCGGCTTGGCATCATGCCGCACATGCAGCGAGTGCTCAACCAATTCCCTCGGGACACCCGGCAGATCCTCATTGGACCATGCAAAGACATCCCGATTCGCACGGAGGAAGTGGATGAGCTCGCTTTCCTATTTCTCTCCCGGCCCGGCGCCAATGATGGCAACACGGTCTGGGAACTCAGGATCGACCTGGACTTTCTTTGTCTCCTGGGATGCCTGGAAAGCCGTCCCGTACTGGGAACCCGGCATGCCAGGCGCACCACCTTGCGCCGCTTGAGCCATAGCAACCACCTCATGGCTCTTCTTCTTCTCGGCAGCAATGACCATAGATTCCGCCAGCTGGGAACTTGCAGACGCGCATTCCATGGAACGCTTGTAATCACCCGAGATGGTGATGACACCATTGGGACCAGGTAGCTTCATCTTCAGGTAGGCTGCATGGGTAGAGGCCATGAACTTGCTGAGGGCAGGCCTACCGAGTAGAGCATGGTAGGGGCTCTGAAGATCAACTACTTCAAACTGCAGGCACTCGGTGCGGCAGTTCTCCCTGGTGCCGAATATGACATCCACCCAGATGCGGCCGATTGGAGCACAAGATACTCCCGGCACAATGCCATGGAATGTGGTCCTGCTGGGTAGCAGCATGTTCTCGGCAAGGACGAGCTTCTCTAGTGTATCCCGGTACATGATGTTGATGCTGCTGCCATTATCTATCAGCACCTTGCTGAACCTGACATTCTTCTGAGTTCCCAAGAAGGTGGGATCCACCACCAGAGCGTAGCTACCCGGATTGGGTATCACCTTGGGATGATCAGCCCTGGACCAAGTAACCTCTTGGTCGCACCAATGCAGGTAGTGAGGCACAGCTGGGATCACTGCATTTACCTCCATCGCACGCCTGTGCAATGACTGCTTGTCGTCTGGCTCGGTGGTGAAGATCATGTAGCTCTCATGGTGCTCCTGGTACCGGTTGCGGTCTCCACCACCATTGTTGTTGTTGTTGTTGTTGTTGTTGTTGTCGTTGTTCATGTTGTTGTTGTTGTTGTTTTTGTTGTTGTTGTAGTTGTTGTTGAAGTTGCGGTTGCCGTCGTTGTAATTGCGGTTGGCTCCCTGAGCCACTTGGTTCACGTTCTCCCTTTTCGGAAACGCTGCAGGCCTGGGAGCTTCTGCCCGAATAGGCTGCACATTGGCATTCGCATGTGGCAGAGGAGGACGAGGGGGCAGCTGACCAGCGTCCTCATCTTTGAAGCGGTCCCACCAGCTGCACTGCCGGGTAGTGTGGTTGGCTGATCTACTCGGATGCCGAGTATGGAAGCTGCATGGCCCAACCTTCATGTTCTCAAAGATAAAGCTCGGGGCTGGATCCGGGTTGCCGCTACCCTGCTGGGGAGTATTGTATGGCTTCTTGATGCCTTGGCTCTGATTCTGGTTCTGCCCGTATTGGAATCCAGCAGTTTTTTGCCTTTGGCTACCCCCAGCAGCCGCAGGGCCTTAAGTCACAGCGTTCACCTCCTCGGGATCATACCGAGTGTCACCTCTGCGCTTGTTGCGGAATTCATTGCGTCTGCTGCTGTCATGGTACTTCCTTCTCGGCTCAGGAGAATCAAGCAGAGGCTGAGTTGGGTCCCCAAGTGTATACATATCTGCAATCTTGATCGTCTCGGCGAGCGTACTCGGCATCTCTCTCTGCAGTTTCTGCCACAAACATGGTGCCATGCCTGCAGCCCTGAGCAAACCAGGTAATGGCCTGGGCCTCATTCATACCCTCACAGGTGTTCCTCAAAGTGCTCCACCGAGTAAGGTACTCTCGGTCAGTCTCCTCTTCCCGCTGCTTGCAAGCAGACAGTTGTTGCGGCCTATTCGGCCTCTTGTACGTGCTGGTGAAGTTGTTGATGAAGGCCTCCGAGAAGTCCAGCCAGCAGTTGTTGCTATCCCTGGGCAAGTTGTTGAGCCAAGTCCGAGCATGGCCCTCCAGCATCTGCGGAACATACCGTACAACCCATCTCTGGTTGCCGCCTGCAATTTTCACAGCGTTAACATAGACACTTAGCCAGTCTTCCGGCTTGGTGCTGCCATCATAGCACTTGGTCCCCCTAGCCAGCTGAAAATGGTTCACGAAAGGCTCCTCCATGATGCGGCGACCAAAGCAGTCTGGGCCGGGTGGCCCCTTGTTCTCGAGTTGCGCAGACCGATTGATACGGTCCAGCTTGTATCTTGCATCACTGGGCTCCAGCATGCGGTCACCCAGGCGATCTGTGACATCTCTTGGGTCAGCATATCCGGCTAGCCCCATCGCCGAGTACCCATCATCATAGCAGTTTTCCTGCGCAGCTGCAGGTTGAGCCACCGGGTTGGCTGCTGCCTCAACTACTTGCGGCTGCACGGCGGCTGGCTGCCGCACTCTTGGCTGAGCCAGGTTGGCAGCATGATGCCGCTATGGTCCTGCACGGTCTCCTCCTTGCTTCTTGCTGTGAGCTTTATTGGCTTGATAGCCTGCTCCTGCAGTGTTGTGTTTCTGACCGGGCTGCCGCGGCACAGCGCGCTGTATTGCGGCGACAGCCGGGTCATACACCTCCATCTGTTTGCTCTTCCCAGAGTGCACACTCTGGTCCCTCTCGCTGCCAGGAAGCGGTGATGAGGCCTGGTCCGTAGATCTGACCGCATGCGAGTGCACAACCTGAGAAGCGCCAGCACCCGGATTGGCTTTCCGGAACTCCTCGTTCTGCCTGGCAGCCTCTAACACTAGCTCATTGAGTCTATCCTGCTGGCTAGCGCGCGCGTCGCCGGCGAGATGCGGCAACTCAGCCGCCACTGCCTCTGCAGCCCTAAGAGTTTTGGCGGGGGTACTATACTTGGGCCTAGTAGCAGTGTTCAAACTAGCATATTGGCTAGCAGCTCCACCAACTCCTGCCATCTCAGCCCCTAAGTTGCGACGGGTAGCGCCTAGCTTGCTAGGCTGCCTAAAAACAGGAGTAAAGCCGTGGGCCCTGTTGTACTCATTCTGGTCTAGGTTAAGCTCAAGCCTAACCTTCTCCAGCTCCTGGGACTCCTCGAGTAGCGCTTGACGCTGCTGCTCGAGTTGCGCCTTCATGGTCATGAGCTCAAGCTCGGTGGGAGGTGGCATGCCCATCCTCACGGCGGATGCCGGTATCGCCGTAGACGTGGAAGGAGGCACGTAACCCGGAATGTTGTGGGGCGCATCGTAGGGCTTGTGAACCCTTGGGCCGACATGTTCCTCGATGACTCCCGCGGTAGCGGTCGCGCCTTTCCCGGCATCGGTAGCCGGGCCTGTCATCATCACCTCCACATTGTCCGCAGAGCAGCCAGAAGGCTTCCCGCGGGCAGCGAGTACAGCAGGAGGATCTTCCGCGACAAGCACCTCCTCCGGGAAATCGCGGATTATGGTGGTGGCGATGTAGACCAGATGTGTGCCAAAGGAGAGCACCGAGCCGCCTGCCGACATGGGCCTGCCGCCGAAATCTCCGGCGTTGTCGATGAGGAAGTCGAAGGAGCCGAATCTGTGGACAAGGCCACAGACCACGCGCTCCCCCGTAGCAGAAACGGGTCCCGTCCGAACATGAACTCCAGCCAGCGCCGCTGCTGGCCCCATGGTGGGCGCCAACTGTCGTGGTGGTATCACGGCAGATGCCATGGGATGGCTAAAGTGTTGGGGCCGATGGACGCTGGAGGTATCCGGGGAGGGATCGCACGGCGAGTAGCCGCGCGTAGATATCTCTAGCACTGCAAACAACAAGATCTACCCAGGTTCAGAGCCCTCGTGTGGAGGTAACACCCCTACTCCTGCCTACCTCTCTGTATGTATGTTTTCCGAGTAGCCACAGTACAATGTTTGGCTCTTGGCCGAGTAGCCACTCGGCTGTTCTCTCTAGCTCTAGTGTTGTCTCGTGTAATAAATGTGAACTGAGGCAACGTCGCGTAACGTCCCTCGTGCAGGAGGGGGTAGGGCACCTTATATACTGGTGCCCAGCCGAATAAAGAAAGACTATAAGGTACACTTGATGGGACATGCCCACTGCAGAACAGAGCACGCCTCCGGCTTCTCGCTGACGCGGGTGCGGGAAGTCGTCGCGTCGTTCGGGAGATGGGACCTGTCCACCCTGTCAGTGAGATAAAGTAGGCCCCTAGACCTGTCATGTCCCCTCTGTCAGTGACAGGACTTGACAGGCGCCTACCTCACTGTAGCCACGCCGTAGCGCGGATAATCACGCGCTCCGTAAGTTGAACCGCACGCCTGTACGGATACAAAATATGCGGGATCCTGTCAGAACGGCTCCATTGACTTCTTGCCCGAGTAGGAACGCAGTCCATCTACTCGGACCACTTGACCGTTATCCGTACGAATACAAACTTGCTCTATATCTTCTCTTTGGCCTTCAATACTTATGACCGGATAGAGACTACCGGGTAGAGGGTACCCGGGTAGCCACCAACCCGGCCAACAGTACTCTGATCCTTGCCTTTTACAACTTGCCTTACCCCTACTCGGGGGTAACCCCCCGACATTGGTAGGGACATATGCTAGCTCAATATCACCTCTTACTGTGACGCCCCGAGATCGGGCACTATGCAGATTTCAGCATTCCCGCCAAAATTCACATAATAACCGATTCCAGGTTGCCACTTGTGATAACATTACAACAGTTCACGAATAATCCACAACAACAACAGAAATGATATATACAAGATGACTCAAACGAGTCAGGGATACAACTGATACAATACAAAGATCCAAATAACAGCGGAAGAAACAACATAGCGTCCGACTACGGACAAGATACAAATTGGACTAAGAGTCCTGAAGATAACCGAGAGCGTCCCATCCCTGCCCAGGCCAAGCCGGAGGGATTCCCAAGCTAACGTCGTCAGACTTCAAACCTGTTGACTGCAATATTGAATATGCAGCCACGAAAAAGGATTCGTGGGTCAGTACGGTTAAGTACTGGCAAGTGGATAAACCATACTCACAAGATACCGGCGTAACCAATCATCACAAGATACAAATAGTTTGGGTTCAACGGAAAGGAAAGGATTATTGCAAAGAAGCGGCAGCGGGCTGCACTAACCAACTATAGAGACTCACTACAACATCCGGCTAAAAGAGGGGGGATAAGATAACGTATCGTAACCAACTAGTACTAACCACCCAAACAAACCCATCCAATGTTACCCCCTACTAAGGAAGCAACCCAAGGATAACTCACACCGTTGGATTAATGATGAATCAAGTTATTGTGTCAATAAGACTATTACTAGGCAGGTATCATTAGTTAGGTGTAAGTTGTTCTGAGTACTTGTTAGCCAGTACTTTCACCAAGTCAACCATAACCGCGGAAAACACGGCTTCTCGAGAAGATTTAACCCTGCAGGGATGCACCAATTTGGTCGTACACGTAAGAATAACCCGCCAGACGGGGGATCAACCCACCAAGCGAGGTACTCAACACAACCCAACTCTTCTTCGCATCAAGCCCAAAGAACCCCGTGCAATTGAGCGCACGGCTAATCAAGCCCCACGAAGAAAAGGGGACCCTCATAACACTCTAAGAACGTGTCTCCCTAAATGCCGACTACAAAAGTTCCACCCTGGCCTAGGTTCGCAAGATCATGCATGCGGCAAATGGAAAACCCGAACTAAATGAGGTGATTTGGACGAGATGCGAATCGAATCAAATTGAGGGGGGCGCCCATACTCGCTTCCCACATGCGGTTAGTGCGCTCATCATGGATCAGTAGACAAGACCCTTTTCCTAATTAGGGTCGACACTAGCAGGCTTCAAAACCACGCCGGGCCTCCTGCCGGTGCCTTAACATCAAATTATTATTACCCAAAACATTAACAGGTTGTTGATTGAATTGAAACCCAACTACCAAACTAAACAGTTGATAAGACGGACAACAAGATTTGAGCGCAAACAACACTAAGCATGCAACTACGACACGAGGGCCAACAGGGTAAACAAGCATCAGTTAATAGGAAGTGGAAGGAAGGCTATATCATGGCTGCAAGGTAAACATATGATAGGATCGATACACAAGCATCGAATCAACAGGCTAGAATAAGAACAGCGGAAAGAATCGGTAACAAGTGATGAAAGGCAGCCATTTGGCAGCAAGTGAGTATACTTGCCTGGAATCCAGCAAGTAGAGGTACATCCTAAGAACTTGTCGTTGCTCACATCATCTCAACGTCCTATCCGGGAAGAAGCAACGAACCTCGAACAAACACCGGATGCAACAATTACTACTACGGCAAAAGATCCAACATGATCAAGATATGGATGCATGACAGGTTTAAGGATGCATCAAAGATAACTAGTTGACATGATAAACATGTTTAAATGGGCCCATATGCAATTTGGATTGCATATGGAAAAGTCCATGAGTTAAGGTTGGTTTAGATGATCTACAACTAAACAACATGTGAAAGTGGATTAGCATGATGCATGGATGATGAAAACAATGAGAAAACAACAATAGCTTCAATTTGAAAAGGTGTTTACCAAGTTTGGAATTTTATTCATTAAGTTATGAAATTTGGCTTCTTAAGTGAGTTACACAAACATTTATTGTTTTCACCCATTTTAATTGTTCAAAACAGATAACAAAGATTATATTTGGAAAGAACACAAAATTTTAGATGGAATACATATTTCATTTGTTCACAAAGGATTTAAGATGAATTAATTATGAATTAAACAAGTTTAAACAAGGTTTAAATGAATTTAATTCAAGTATGAATTTATTTGAATTTTTATTTGTTCAAAACATTAATTCAAATTCATATTTGAAAAGTTCATACTTTTATGGTTTGAAAGCATATTTTATAAGTTCAAAAAGAATTTAATTTGACCAAGTTATTAATTTAGCAATTTTTAATGAATTAAACAAGGTTTAAATTATTTAACCAATTTTAATTATTCAAAACATGAAATAAAGTTTATATTTGGAAAGGTGGTTCAAAATGGCATGGAAAACATATTTTATTTGTGTGATTTGAATTAAGTTTGAAATAGTTATGCATTTAATCAAATTTTAAATGAATTGTTTGAATTTGAAATTTAAATGCATTTGAAGTGCTCAAAACAGAATACAAATATTTTAAATAGATAGAGAATTTAATTTGGTTCAACAAACATATTTTATTTGCATTATTTGGATTTAGCAATTAAAAGTTATTAGCATTTTAGTTGCAGGGACCAATCTGCAAACTGCAGGGACCTGAAGAAAAAGAAAAAGGAGCGCAGATGGGCCCCTGAGGCGTTTTTCACCCAGGGCACCCTGGCCTGGGCCTCTGCTGTGCGGGCCCGTGCCTCCGTGGCATCCACGTGTGCGTGTGTGTGCAGTGATGTGGCCGTGGGGTCGCTGACCTGTGGGTCCTGCCCCTGCGCGCGTGGCCAATCAAAAAAAGGTGGCTTAAGCACCCGCGGGGGATCGAACCGGGGTCTCCCCCAGCACGCGGACGGAGCAGAGCCACTGCGCTGCGGTTCATTTGGTGATACAGGATGGAACTGACAGAACAAAAGGTGTGCGTCGAGGTTTTAACTGAATTTTACAGCAAGGTTCAGACGGGAGGGAGACAGAGGACGGTGACCGGCGGCGATCGACGGGGTGGTGTGCGGCCGTTGCGTGTGGGGCGTGCAGGTGATTGCGGGGCGAACAAGGTGCAGGTGTGGGGTGACAAGGGGAAGAGGAGGAGAGGGGCTCACCTGCTGCTATCGCGGAAGCAGAAGGCGGCGGGGATGGTGGCGTTCGGTGGTGGTCGCAGTCGACGGCGCGGGAGGGAGGTTTCCAGGGCATCTCCGGCCCGGTGGAGGCGACGAGGAGGGAGGCCGGGCCCTCGGGGTTCCATTCCCGGCCACGGTTTGCCCCGGTGGTGGCCAGGGTGACGGCGAGCGGCGAGTTTCTGACGGCGGCGTTCGGTGGTTGCAGGGAGCTTCAGAGGAGGGAAAAAATTCAGAGGCGAGGGTAGGAGAGAGAGATGGCGGCGCGGCAGATGGGAGAGGTTAGGGTCTAGGGTTAGGGGCGAGCAGAGGGGAGGTGGATGTTTTATGGAGCCTTGAGCTCGTACGACAGCTCATCGGGAGGGGGAGGGGAGGATCTCACGGCGCTGGAGGGGTTCGTACAGGGGATGACGACAGTGAGGACGAAGACGATCTCCTCGAAGGGGTATCGGGCCAGGAGAAAGGTGGGCTTGGGTGGTGATGGGCTGGGAAGAGGGGAAAAAAGAATGGGCTGGCTGCCTCTCCACTTTTTTTTATTTCTTTTGTTCCTTTTTTTTTGTAAAAGAAGAGAGGGAGAGAAAAGGATAAGTGTCAGGGTTCTATTTTATGAAATATTTTTATTAGTTTTCAAAACAGAAATGTCAAAGCAATGTTAGCATTGATTTCAAAACTTTGAAATATTAGTTTGATTTTTAAATTGTTAGTTGAATTTCAAATAGGGTTTGGGGGTTTTTATTTTATAATTAAATTTTATTAATTTGCAAAACAGTGAGTAAAAGCAATTGTGCACATTAAGTCCAAAAATTTGAATTATTAATTTGAGTCTTAAATTGCTATTTGCATTTCCATTGTATTTCATAAAGATTGATTTTTAAACAATTTATTCAATAAACCCAAACAATTATGAAATCTTATTGAACTTAATTGTTTGCAAGAATTTAATGTTTAAACCACAATTGGATCATGCCCATTATGATTGATTTTCAAGTGAATTTGAATTTGCCATTTAGGGTGTTGATTAAAGGGAGTTTTTATTTAACAAGCAATTTAAATGAATTCAACTTCAAACTATTGAAAAACAATTTGAGTTATTTAGTTTGCAACTTTCAATTGGAAATTTTAGACATGTTTTGAAAGTTTAAATTGGTTTGGATTTTTGAGTTGTTTTGAAAAACAGAGTGCAATGCTTATGATGCATGTGATGCAAAAAGAAAAAGGAAAGCAACCAATTCTACTTAGGGGAACACCCCAGGTGTTACAGACGACACCACTAACAAGGGATTGCACCCTCGCAATCTACCTGCTAACCCGGGAGGGGAAAGAAGTTCGACTATCGATTCCTCATGCTTCCAGCTGATCTCCTCGACACCACTAACAAGGGAATCTTGCTCGGGCTGATGACGATGTTCTTCCACCCGAAATCTTCCGATGATCGAACCTATTAGGTTAAAGGCTCAGAAAACGTCCAACCACGTAGGATCCTAACACTTTGAAAGATAGACAAGGGGGGAAAGACTCCAAAACAAATAAGATGGGAGGGGAAATAGAATAGAGATAAGGAGGAAACAAGAATCCTATTGAGATGTTTCCAAGATAGTTTAGCAGAAATAGTTTTTGACACTCTAGAAACAACGACCGTTAGCTAGGTTATCCTACAGGCTTTGCGGACCCGTTGCTTCGATAACCATTCGTATAGAAACAATATCGGGAATCGGAACCAAGGCTCTGATACCATTTGTGACGCCCCGAGATCGGGCACTATGCAGATTTCAGCATTCCCGCCAAAATTCACATAATAACCGATTCCAGGTTGCCACTTGTGATAACATTACAACAGTTCACGAATAATCCACAACAACAACAGAAAATATATATACAAGATGACTCAAACGAGTCAGGGATACAACTGATACAATACAAAGATCCAAATAACAGCGGAAGAAACAACATAGCGTCCGACTACGGACAAGATACAAATTGGACTAAGAGTCCTGAAGATAACCGAGAGCGTCCCATCCCTGCCCAGGCCAAGCCGGAGGGATTCCCAAGCTAACGTCGTCAGACTTCAAACCTGTTGACTGCAATATTGAATATGCAGCCACGAAAAAGGATTCGTGGGTCAGTACGGTTAAGTACTGGCAAGTGGATAAACCATACTCACAAGATACCGGCGTAACCAATCATCACAAGATACAAATAGTTTGGGTTCAACGGAAAGGAAAGGATTATTGCAAAGAAGCGGCAGCGGGCTGCACTAACCAACTATAGAGACTCACTACAACATCCGGCTAAAAGAGGGGGGATAAGATAACGTATCGTAACCAACTAGTACTAACCACCCAAACAAACCCATCCAATGTTACCCCCTACTAAGGAAGCAACCCAAGGATAACTCACACCGTTGGATTAATGATGGATCAAGTTATTGTGTCAATAAGATTATTACTAGGCAGGTATCATTAGTTAGGTGTAAGTTGTTCTGAGTACTTGTTAGCCAGTACTTTCACCAAGTCAACCATAACCGCGGAAAACACGGCTTCTCGAGAAGATTTAACCCTGCAGGGATGCACCAATTTGTCCGTACACGTAAGAATAACCCGCCAGACGGGGGGATCAACCCACCAAGCGAGGTACTCAACACAACCCAACTCTTCTTCGCATCAAGCCCAAAGAACCCCGTGCAATTAAGCGCACGGCTAATCAAGCCCCACGAAGAAAAGGGGACCCTCATAGCACTCTAAGAACGTGTCTCCCTAAATGACGACTACAAAAGTTCCACCCTGGCCTGGGTTCGCAAGATCATGCATGCGGCAAATGGAATACCCGAACTAAATGAGGTGATTTGGACGAGATGCGAATCGAATCAAATTGAGGGGGGCGCCCATACTCGCTTCCCACATGTGGTTAGTGCGCTCATCATGGATCAGTAGACAAGACCCTTTTCCTAATTAGGGTCGACACTAGCAGGCTTCAAAACCACGCCGGGCCTCCTGCCGGTGCCTTAACATCAAATTATTATTACCCAAAACATTAACAGGTTGTTGATTGAATTGAAACCCAACTACCAAACTAAACAGTTGATAAGACGGACAACAAGACTTGAGCACAAACAACACTAAGCATGCAACTACGACACGAGGGCCAACAGGGTAAACAAGCATCAGTTAATAGGAAGTGGAAGGAAGTCTATATCAAGGCTGCAAGGTAAACATATGATAGGATCGAGACACAAGCATCGAATCAACAGGCTAGAATAAGAATATCGGAAAGAATCGGTAACAAGTGATGAAAGGCAGCCATTTGGCAGTGAGTATACTTGCCTGGAATCCAGCAAGTAGAGGTACATCCGAAGAACTTGTCGTTGCTCACATCATCTCAACGTCCTATCCGGGAAGAAGCAACGAACCTCAAACAAACACCGGATGCAACAATTACTACTACGGCAAAAGATCCAGCATGATCAAGATATGGATGCATGACAGGTTTAAGGATGCATCAAAGATAACTAGTTGACATGATAAACATGTTTAAATGGGCCCATATGCAATTTGGATTGCATATGGAAAAGTCCATGAGTTAAGGTTGGTTTAGATGATCTACAACTAAACAACATGTGAAAGTGGATTAGCATGATGCATGGATGATGAAAACAATGAGAAAACAACAATAGCTTCAATTTGAAAAGGTGTTTACCAAGTTTGGAATTTTATTCATTAAGTTATGAAATTTGGCTTCTTAAGTGAGTTACACAAACATTTATTGTTTTCACCCATTTTAATTGTTCAAAACAGATAACAAAGATTATATTTGGAAAGAACACAAAATTTTAGATGGAATACATATTTCATTTGTTCACAAAAGATTTAAGATGAATTAATTATGAATTAAACAAGTTTAAACAAGGTTTAAATGAATTTAATTCAAGTATGAATTTATTTGAATTTTTATTTGTTCAAAACATTAATTCAAATTCATATTTGAAAAGTTCATACTTTTATGGTTTGAAAGCATATTTTATAAGTTCAAAAAGAATTTAATTTGACCAAGTTATTAATTTAGCAATTTTTAATGAATTAAACAAGGTTTAAATTATTTAACCAATTTTAATTATTCAAAACATGAAATAAAGTTTATATTTGGAAAGGTGGTTCAAAATGGCATGGAAAACATATTTTATTTGTGTGATTTGAATTAAGTTTGAAATAGTTATGCATTTAATCAAATTTTAAATGAATTGTTTGAATTTGAAATTTTAATGCATTTGAAGTGCTCAAAACAGAATACAAATATTTTAAATAGATAGAGAATTTAATTTGGTTCAACAAACATATTTTATTTGCATTATTTGGATTTAGCAATTAAAAGTTATTAGCATTTTAGTTGCAGGGACCAATCTCCAAACTGCAGGGACCTGAAGAAAAAGAAAAAGGAGCGCAGATGGGCCCCTGAGGCGTTTTTCACCCAGGGCACTCTGGCCTGGGCCTCTGCTGTGCGGGCACGTGCCTCTGTGGCATCCACGTGTGCGTGTGTGTGCAGTGATGTGGCCGTGGGGTCGCTGACCTGTGGGTCCTGCCCCTGCGCGCGTGGCCAATCAAAAAAAGGTGGCTTAAGCGCCCGCGGGGGATCGAACCGGGGTCTCCCCCAGCGCGCGGACGGAGCAGAGCCACTGCGCTGCGGTTCATTTGGTGATACAGGATGGAACTAACAGAAGAAAAGGTGTGCGTCGAGGTTTTAACTGAATTTTACAGCAAGGTTCAGACGGGAGGGAGACAGAGGACGGTGACCGGCGGCGATCGATGGGGTGGTGTGCGGCCGTTGCGTGTGGGGCGTGCAGGTGATTGCGGGGCGAACAAGGTGTAGGTGTGGGGTGACAAGGGGAAGAGGAGGAGAGGGGCTCACCTGCTGCTATCGCGGAAGCAGAAGGCGGCGGGGATGGTGGCGTTCGGTGGTGGTCGCCGTCGACGGCGCGGGAGGGAGGCTTCCAGGGCATCTCCGGCCCGGTGGAGGCGACGAGGAGGGAAGCCGGGCCCTCGGGGTTCCATTCCCGGCCACAGTTTGCCCCGGTGGTGGCCAGGGTGACGGCGAGCGGCGAGTTTCTGACGGCGGCGTTCGGTGGTTGCAGGGAGCTTCAGAGGAGGGAAAAAATTCAGAGGCGAGGGTAGGAGAGAGAGATGGCGGAGCGGCAGATGGGAGAGGTTAGGGTCTAGGGTTAGGGGCGAGCAGAGGGGGAGGTGGATGTTTTATGGAGCCTTGAGCTCGTACGGCAGCTCATCGGGAGGGGGAGGGGAGGATCTCACGGCGCTGGAGGGGTTCGTACAGGGGATGACGACAGCGAGGACGAAGACGATCTCCTCGAAGGGGTATCGGGCCAGGAGAAAGGTGGGCTTGGGTGGTGATGGGCTGGGAAGAGGGAAAAAAAGAATGGGCTGGCTGCCTCTCCACTTGTTTTTTATTTCTTTTGTTCCTTTTTTTTTGTAAAAGAAGAGAGGGAGAGAAAAGGATAAGTGTTAGGGTTCTATTTTATGAAATATTTTTATTAGTTTTCAAAACAGAAATGTCAAAGCAATGTTAGCATTGATTTCAAAACTTTGAAATATTAGTTTGATTTTTAAATTGTTAGTTGAATTTCAAATAGGGTTTGGGGGTTTTTATTATATAATTAAATTTTATTAATTTGCAAAACAGTGAGTAAAAGCAATTGTGCACATTAAGTCCAAAAATTTGAATTATTAATTTGAGTCTTAAATTGCTATTTGCATTTCCATTGTATTTCATAAAGATTGATTTTTAAACAATTTATTCAATAAACCCAAACAATTATGAAATCTTATTGAACTTAATTGTTTGCAAGAATTTAATGTTTAAACCACAATTGGATCATGCCCATTATGATTGATTTTGAAGTGAATTTGAATTTGCCATTTAGGGTGTTGATTAAAGGGGGTTTTTATTTAACAAGCAATTTAAATGAATTCAACTTCAAACTATTGAAAAACAATTTGAGTTATTTAGTTTGCAACTTTCAATTGGAAATTTTAGACATGTTTTGAAAGTTTAAATTGGTTTGGATTTTTGAGTTGTTTTGAAAAACAGAGTGCAATGCTTATGATGCATGTGATGCAAAAAGAAAAAGGAAAGCAACCAATTCTACTTAGGGGAACACCCCAGGTGTTACACTTACCACATGATCCCGAATGAAATGATGACGAATCTCAATATGCTTCGTCCTTGTGTGTTGCATGGGGTTGTAGGCGATCTTGATGGAACTTTCATTGTCACACATGAGAGGCACCTTATGCAAGTGAACATCATACTCTTTGAGGGTTTTCCTCATCCATAGCAATTGGGTGCAAGCACTAGCGGCCTCCACATACTCGGCTTCGACGGTGTTTAGAGATATACAATTTAGCTTCTTGGAAGACCAGCTCACCAAAGACCTACTAAGAAATTGGAAAGCCCCGGAAGTAGACTTCCTATCATCTTGATCATCGGCTTAATCCGAGTCTGTGTAGCCCTTGAGAGAAAATTGTGCCCCCTTTGAGTACCACAAGCCAAACCTTGAGGTATGAACCAAATACCAAAAGATCTTATGTACCGCCACCAAGTGGCTTTCCTTAGGATCCGCTTGATACCTTGCACACACACCTACACTCAAAACAATATCAGGCCTAGATGCACAAAGGTAAAGCAAAGATTCAATCATAGAACGATACAACTTTTTGTCCACATCTTTACCATCTGAATTGCGCTTGAGGTGGCATTTGACTTGCATAGGAGATGACTTCTCTTTTGCACCTTGTAAATTAAACCTCTTGATCATGTCTTGGGTATACTTGGCTTGAGAAATGAAAGTCCCACGAGCCAATTTCTTGATCTTAAAGCCGAGGAAGAATTTAAGATCTCCCATCATGGACATCTCATATCTGTCAGTCATAAGCTTTGAGAACTCATTATTAAAAGCTTGGTTAGTTGAGCCAAAGATAATATCGTCCACATAGAGTTGGCATATGAAAATCTTTCCCTTTACCCACTTTGTGAAAAGGGTGGGGTCAATCTTCCCAACTTCAAACCCACGGTCTTCCAACAACTCTCTAAGGTGCTCATACCACGCACGTGATGCTTGTTTAAGTCCATAGAGCGCCTTATCGAGCTTGTAGACATGGTTAGGGAAGTTGGGGTTCTCGAACCCCGTAGGTTGCTTAACATATACCTCCTCTTTCAAGGGACCACTTAGAAAAGCACTTTTGACATCCATCTGTTGCAATTTGAAATTATGCAAAGATGCATATGCAAGAAGGATACGGATGGACTCAAGGCGAGCCACGGGAGTATAGGTTTAATCAAAGTCAATGCCTTCCACTTGAGTGTAGCCTTGAGCCACCAATATTGCCTTGTTCCTTATGAAAATACCATGCTCATCTTTCTTGTTCTTGAATATCCACTTAGTGCCAATAACATTGTGGCAATCTTTGGGATTTTCAATTAGCTTCCAAAATTTATTGCGCTCAAAGTTATTGAGATCATAATGCATAGCTTCCACCCAATCGGAGTCCTCAAGAGCTTCAAATACTTTCTTTGGTTCCACCATGGAAATTTGAGCTTGATGCTCACTAAATTTTGCCAATTTCCTTCTTGTGGATCTTCTAGCTTGAACATCTTCCAAGACCTTGTCATAGGATGCATCAATAAGCTTCAAGGCTCTTCTAACTCTCTTAGCACGACGGGCTTCGATCTCCCCATTATTGCGAGGAGGAATCACGTGATCATCTTGATCATTTGGGTCCCCGTCTTGACCGGAATGTTGGCCTTGATCATCATCATCATACTCAATACTTTCTTTAACTTGAGGAGAGGAGGACGAACAAGGTTGATTTTGGCCTTGACCTTGACTAGCTTGAATGATAGGAGTGGTTGCATCTTCCATAGTAACTTGGTCAATAAGAGGAGGGTCTTGAACTTGTTCTTTGGTAGGTGCAACACTTGGCTCCTTGGCTTGTTCTTCTATTGTAGAGGAGGGATCCACTTGAGTAGATCATAGTTCTTCTCGAGTTGCCATAAGGTGTTCCTCAATGGGGCGGAAAAATCCCACACCCATCCTTCCTATGGCTTCTTGAGGCATTTCAACATCTACATTAGAAACATGAAATTGCGCCACTTGGGAGCCATCATTTTCCTATAAAACCACACTACAAGATTCTATGACAATCCGTGAGGTTTTGTCAAAGACTCTATAAGTGTGGGATTCAGCACCGTAACCAACAAATATACCCTTAATAGTTTTAGATTGGAATTTAGACAACCGAACACCCTTTATCAAATAGAAGCACTTACAACCGAAGACACGGAAGTATGAGACGTTGGGTTTGTTGACGGTGAGGATCTCATATGGAGTCTTGTCTAAGCCCTTGCGGATGCAGAGGAGATTGGAGGAGTGGCATGCAGTGGATATGGCTTCGGCCCATAGATATTAGGGATAAGAATACTCCGCCAACATGGTCCTTGCCATATCTAATAGAGTTTGATTCTTCCTTTTGGCTACACCATTTTGTTGAGGGGTATACGTAGCGGAATATAGATGACGAATACCCTCTTCACTAAGGAATTCATTCAACATGTAGTTCTTGAACTCGGAGCCATTGTCACTCCTAATAGCCATGATTTGGACATTGTGTTGACGTTGCACTTGGGTGGAGAAGTTGATGATAGTTTGTTGGGTCTCACTCTTGCACTTGAAGAAATAGACCCAAGTGTATCTTGAATAGTCATCGACAATCACCAAGCAATACTTCTTGCCCCCAAGACTTGCCTCGGGCACGGCACCAAGGATATCAACATGGAGAAGCTCCAAGATACTCTTTGATGAGATAATTGTCTTCTCTTGTGAGGGGCATCATGCATCTTTCCTTCAACATACGACCTACAAACGCGATATTTGGAAAAGGAAACATTTTCTTTTAGTCCGAGTATTAGGCCACCTTTGTGAAGACTTTGCAAAGTTCTCATGTTGACATGGGATAAGGGGCGATGCCACAACTAACCCACGTCCGCCTTTCCGAAAAGACACATCGCTTGAGAGTTGGTAGAATTCGAAAAGTCCACCACAAACAACTCATTTTCGACATGTCCCACGTATGCAACGTCAAGAGTCTTGCTCTTCAAAAGTACCACGACATTTTCATCAAAGAATACGGATAAACCCATCTTCCCAAGAGAACAAACTGAAAGTAAATTGGAACCAAGGAATTCGACAATCTTCACATCCACGATAGTGACATCGGGAGCAATCACAACCTTGCTGAAGCCCGTTACCTTAGACTTGGACTTATCTCCATAGGTGACGGATGCATCATTTGTATTTGGGCGCAACTCCGTCACAAGTTCTTTGCTTCCGGTCATATGACTAGTGCATCCACTATCAATTATCCATTTAGACCCACCAGAAGCATAGTCCTGCAAGAGATCATTGACCAGAGTTAGGACCCGAGGAGGGTCCCCTCATGTTAGGAACAAGGGTCTTTGGAACCCAAATAGTATAGTCAATGAAACCTTCAATTGGACCAACATATTTATCTTGCACAACACCATAATAATCAACATATAAGAAATGGTGTGGATTGTTAGTTCCCGCGGGGATGCTATGAGTAGTGTAGTCCCTAATGAAAATACCACTCTAAACAACATTGTTGGCTTTCTTATTGTTCTTGTTCTTGTTCTTCTTCTTGGCAACATAGCCAAGTGTCGGGGGTTTAGCCCCGAGTAGGGTAAAGGCAAGTGCTAAAGGCAAGATCAGAAGAGACGTTTGGCAGAGTAGCTGGCTACCCGGTACTCGCTACCCGGTCGACTGCTATTCGGCCGTACACACTGATGGCCAAGAGAAAGAATCAAGGAAGTTATTCTACTCCGAGTAGAGGAAGTGGTCCGAGTAGAAATGGCGGTTTCCTACTCGGGCCAGAAGTCAAAGGAGCCGTTCTGACACAGGATCCCGCGTATCCTGGGTCCGTACCGGAGCACTGTTCATCTGCAGAGCGTGTGCTTATCCGCGCCAGGGTGTCAACAAGGCGTCGCAGGTTAGGGGGGCCTACCCTGTGATGATGGCAGTGATAACAGATCAGCTTCTTGGTTTTGCACAACGACTTTCCACACCAGATAAACCAGGAAGCCAAACGTGTCAGCGGGAAGCTGGAAGTGTGCAATGTGCACACTATGTTGACATATGTTTGTATTTTTCCCCCTTTGGCTGTATCCGGCTGGGCACCAGTATATAAGGTGCCCTGCCTCCTCCTGTGTGAGGGTCGCGTCTTTAGAGAGAACACCTAGCTTACTCGTTGCATTAAGAGAAGGGTGGCTACTCGGATGTAGGCCAAACTGTACTGTGGCTACTCGGTGAGACACAAATATAAAGAGAGAAAGGCAGGAGTAGGGGTTTTACCTCCACATGAGGGCCCTGAACCTGGGTAGATCTTGTTGTCTTCAGTGATTGATTCATCCCACACGCGGCTACTCGCTGCGTGATCCCTCCCCGAGCACCTCCAGCGTCCATCGTTCCCACATCTTTAGCCATCCTATGGCATCTGCCGTGACACCACCACGACAGTTGGCGCCCACCGTGGGGCAACCAGCGGCGCTGGCTGGAGTTCACGTTCGGACGGGATCCATTTCTGCTACTGGGGAGCGCATGGTCTGTGGCCTTGTCCACAGATTCGGCTCCTTCGACTTCGTCATCGACAACGCCGGTGATTTCGGCGGCAGGGCCATGCCAGAGGGCGGCAAGGTGCTCTCCTTCGGCTCGCACCTCGTCTACGTCGCCACCATCACCGTCCGCGAGTACCCCGAGCAGGTGCACGTCGCGGAAGATCCCCCTGCTGTCATCGCCGCACGCGGAAAGCCAACTGGCTGTTCTGCGGAGAGCGTGGAAGTGCTGATGACCGGCCCGGCTATCGCTGCTGGGAAGGGCGCGGCCGCATCCGCGGCAGTCGTTGAGGAGCTTGCGGACACGAGCGAGCTCCCAAGGACGCACAAGCCCTACGACGCGCCTCACAACATCCCGGGCTACATCCCTCCTTCCACGACATCGACGATACCGGCATCCGCTGTGCGAGTAGGCATGCCGCCTCCCACCGAGCTCGAGCTTATGACCATGAGGGCGCAGCTCGATCGACAGCGCCAGGAGCTGCTCGCCGAGCAGGCGGAGCTGGATAAGGTTAGGCTTGAGCTCAACCTGGACCAGAACGAGTACAACAGAGCTCATGGCTTTACGCCTGTAGTGAGGAGGCCTGCCAAGGCAGCGGTTACACGCCGCAACCTAGGCACCGAGATGGCAGCAGTTGGTGAAACTGCTGGCCAAGCTGCTAGCCAAAACACCACCACCACCAGACCCAAATACAGCACCCCCGCCAAAACCCTTAGAGCTGCTGAGGCTGTAGCTGCTGAGTTGCCGCATCTCGCTGGCGACGCGCGCGTTAGGCAGCAGGAGAGGCTTAATGAACTAGTGCTAGAGGCTGCTAGGCAGAACGAGGAGTTCCGGAAAGCCAATCCGGGTGCTGGAGCTTCTCAGGTGGTGCACTCGCATGCGGCTAGATCTAACGATCAGGCCTCATCACCGCATCCCAGCCGTGAGAGGGACCGAAGTGGGCACTCTGGCAGAGACAGGCAGATGCAGGTGTACGACCCGGCTGTCGCCGCGAAATAGCACGCTGTGCCACGGCAGTCCGGTCAAAAACACAACACTGCAGGAGCAAGCTATCAAGCCCATAAAGCTCATAGCCAGGAACGAGATGGAGATTGCCCAGGCCCTTCTCGGCATCAGGTTGCTCAGCCTACTCGGCAGAGACCGCACCCGCGTGCAATCGCACCAGCCGCCAACCCGGTGGAGCAACCTGCAGTCGTGCAGGTGGACAGATATGATGATGGCTACTCGGCTATGGGTTTGGCTGGCTATGATATCCTGGATCGCGTGGGTGAGCGTGTGCTGGAGCCTAGTGATGCCAGGCACAAGCTGGACCAGATCAGCCTATCCGCGCAACTCGAGAGCAAGGGGCCGCCTGGCCCAGAATGCTTTGGCCCACGCATCATGACGGAGCCATCCGTGAAGCAGTTCCAGCTCGCTAGGGGTACCAAGTGCTATGACGGCAGCACCAAGCCGGAAGACTAGCTCAATGACTATGTCACGGCCGTGCACATTGCAGGCGGCAACCGGAGATGGGTCGTGCGGTACATCCCGCAGATGCTAGAAGGACCAGCAAGAACTTGGCTCAACAACCTGCCCAAGCACAGCATCAACTGCTGGCTTGACTTCGCGGAGGCATTTGTCAGCAACTTCACCAGCACCTACCGGAGGCCGAATAGGCCGCAGCAGCTATCCGCTTGTAGGCAGCGGGAAGAGGAGATGGACCGAGAGTATCTTACTCAGTGGAGTACTCTGAGGAACACCTGTGAAGGTGTGAACGAGGCCCAGGCCATCACTTGGTTTGCGCAGGGCTGCAGGCATGGCAGCATGTTGTGGCAGAGGCTGCAGAGAGAGATGCCGAGTACTCTCGCTGAGACCATTCGGATTGCGGATCAGTACGCGCTCGGCGACCTAACTCAGCCTCTTCTCGATGCTGCTGAGCCGAGAAGAAACTACAACAGCAACAACAGCAAGCGCAATGAGTTCCACAACAAGCGCAGAGGTGACCGGATTGATACCCGGTACAACCCAGAGGAGGTGAATGTTGTGGCTACCGGAGCTGGAAGTAGCCAGAGGCCAAAAACTGCTGGAGCCCAGTACGGGCAGAACCAGAATCAGGGCCAAGGCAACAAGAAGCCGTACAACGCTCCCCAGCAGGGTAGCGGCAACTCGGGTCCTGCTCCGAACTTTGTCTTCAAGGACATGAAGGATGGCCCATGCAGCTTCCATACTCGGCATCCCGGTAGACCCGCCAACCACACTACTCGGCAGTGCAGTTGGTGGGAAGAGATCAAGAATGAGGGCCTGCCTCCTCCCCCTCCCCTGCCAGCTGCGAATGCCGCTGTGCAGCCTGCTCGCGCACCCGCTGCCCGGCCTCCAGCTTTTCCGAGAAGAGAGAATGTGAACCAGGTGGCTTTAGGAGCCAACCGCTACTTCAACAACGATGGCTACCGCAACAACAACAACAACGACCGCAACCGCAACTACAACAGAGGCAACAACAACAATGGTAACAATGGCGATGGAGGCCGCAACCAGTACCAGGAGCATCACGAGAGCTACATGATCTTCACCTCTGAGCCCGTCGACAAGCAGTCTCAGCACAGGAGAGCCATGGAGGTCAATGCTGTGATCCCTGCTGTTCCTCACTACATGCACTGGTGCAACCAAGAGATCACGTGGACCAGAGCGGATCATCCTAAGGTGATGCCCAACCCGGGTAGCTACGCTTTGGTGGTGGATCCCACCTTCTTGGGTCCCGAGAAGAACGTGAGGTTCAGCAAGGTACTGATCGACAACGGCAGAAGCATCAACATTGTGTACAGAGACACACTTGAGAAGCTCGGTATGGCCGAGAACATGCTGCTACCCAGTAATACCACTTTCCACGGCATTGTGCCGGGAGTTTCTTGTTCTCCAATTGGACGAGTGTGGATAGACGTTCTATTCGGCACCAGGGAGAACTGCCGCACAGAGAGCCTGCAGTTCGAGGTCGTTGACCACCAGAGCCCTTATCATGCCCTACTCGGCATGCCTGCTCTGAGCAAGTTCATGGCATCTACTCATGCTGCATATTTGAAGATGAAGATCCCTGGTCCCAATGGCGTGATCACCATCTCTGGTGATTACAAGAAGTCTATGGAGTGTGCCTCTGCTGGCTCTCAGTTGGCGGAGTCTATGGTGATTGCTGCCGAGAAGAAGAAGATGTACGAGGTGGTGGCTATGGCGCAGTCCGCGCAAGGTGGTGCGCCTGGCATGCCGAGTTCCCAGCACGGGACGGTGTTCCAGGCATCCCAGGAGACGAAGAAGATCCAGGTTGACCCTGAGTTCCCCGACCGAGTTGCCATCATTGGCTCAGGGTAGGGGGAGAAATAGGAAAGCGAGCTCATCCACTTCCTCCGTGAGAATCGGGACGTGTTCGCCTGGTCCAATGAGGATCTACCAGGTGTCACGAGGGAGTTGGTTGAGCACTCGCTACATGTGCGTCCTGACGCCAAACCAGTGAAGCAGGCTATGCGCCGCTTCGGAGATGAGAGAAGGAAGGCTATCGGTGATCAGATCACCAAGCTGATGATAAGCAATTTCATCATGGAGGTGCTGCATCCGGATTGGCTAGCCAAACCGGTCATGGTTGAGAAGAAAAATGAGGACCCCAAGGCCACTACCGCATGGCGCATGTGCGTCGACTACACTGACCTGAACAAGGCCTGCCCCAAGGATCCTTTTCCGCTACCCCCGCATCGATCAGGTGATCGATTCCACTGCTGGATGTGAGCTGTTGTCTTTCATAGATGCCTACTCTGGTTTTCATCAGATAGCTCTCAACCCTGCTGATCAAATAAAGACTGCCTTCATTACCCCGTACGGGGCTTATTGCTATCGTGTCATGTGCTTTGGGTTGCGGAATGCGGGTGCTACTTATCAGAGATGCATGCAGAAATGCTTGCATGATCAACTCGGCAAAAATGTGCAGGTGTACGTAGATGACATTGTTATCAAAACGAATAAAACACATACTTTGCTTAGTGACCTTGAGGAAACTTTTGCCAACTTGCGTAAATATAAGATGAAGCTGAACCCGAGTAAATGCACCTTTGGCGTCCCGGCTGTCAAGCTACTCGGCTTCTTGGTATCCAGTCGGGGCATTGAGGCCAATCCTTCAAAGATAAAAGCTATTGAGAGCATGTCTTTGCCGAGATCCCTGAAGGATGTGCAAAAATTCACTGGTTGCTTGGCATCTCTGAGTCGTTTCTTGGGCAGAATGAGCGAGAAGGCCCTGCCTTTGTACCAGTTGATGAAGAAAAGCGACAAGTTCGTCTGGACGCCGCAAGCTGATGTGGCATTCAATGAGCTGAAAGCAATGATGGGTAGCGCTCCCATCTTGGCTAGTCCGCTACCCAAGGAGCCAATGCTGCTATATATTGCTGCTACCAATCGTGTAGTCAGTGTAGTGATTGTGGTGGAGCGAGAACAGGAAGGCAAGAGTGTGCAGCGGCCAGTGTATTACCTCAGTGAGGTGCTGTCCAGCTCCAAACAGAACACCCGCACTACCAGAAGATGACTTACGGCGTGTACCTGGGCGCCAAGAAGCTAAAGCACTACTTCCAAGAGCATCCTATCACTGTGGGGAGCTCCGCTCCCATCTCGGATATCATGGGCAACAAGGAAGAAAGTGGCAGAGTAGCCAAGTGGGCAATCGAGCTGGCCGCGTACGCTCCCGCGTATGCGAGAAGAGAAGCCATCAAGTCTCAGGTTCTGGCGGAATTTCTTGTGGATTGGGCTGAGGTGCAGTATGAGCCTCCTACCCCGGTATCCAACTACTGGAAGATGCATTTCGATGGCTCCAAAGTGAAGGAAGGCCTTGGCGCTGGCGTAGTGCTCACGTCACCCAAGCGAGATCAACTCAAATACGTGCTGCAAATCCATTTCAAGGCATCCAACAATGTTGCAGAGTACGAGGCCGTGGTGCATGGCTTGAAGGTAGCAAAGGAAGTTGGTGTGCAGCGCATCATATGCTATGGTGACTCGGATCTGGTTGTGCAGCAAGTTTCTGGCACTTGGGATGCTCTGGATGCCAACATGGCGTCATACCGCTTCCTGGTCCAAACCATGACGGGATTCTTTGAAGGCTGCGAGTTCCAACACATACACCGAGCAGAGAATGAGGCAGCTGATGAGCTGTCCAAGTTGGGGTCTTCTCGGCAGTACATCCCGGCTGGGATTGCCTTGGAGCATTTGAGAAAGCCATCTATCAAGCCATCCCCCAACTCGGAGTCCATTTTCGTTCCTTCTCTGCCTAATGAAGAAGCAGTTCCAATGGAGATTGACTGGGAAGGTGCAAAAGAGGACCCGGGGACTGCAGTCTCCATCCCGGGGACTGGCGCCTACAACCCGGGGACTGTCCCTCCCTACTCGGGGACTGCCCCTCCTTACTCGGGGACTGCCCCTCTCAGCTCGGGGACTGTCGCATTCCTTGAAGAAGTCCTTGCAAACCGTTTGGGGCTGCAGAGAGTCAACCCCAACTCAGAAAAAGAGACAGTGGTGGCCGTTCCAATGGAAGTGGACGAACCAGTGTTCCCCGCACGGGAAACACCGAGTTGGGTTATGCCCATATTATCCTTTCTAAAGGACGGCACCCTCCCAGGTGATGAGGTTACCGCAAGGCAAATTCAGAGAAGATCCAAGGGCTACACCATCTTCAGAGAAGTGCTACATAAAAGAAGTCACACTGGCGTGTTGCAACGTTGTGTGGAACCGGAAGAAGGAGAAGAAATTCTGGTGTAAATACATCAAGGAGAATGCGGGCATCACGCCTCTTCTCGGGCCCTAGTAAAGAAGGCTTTTCGGCATGGTTTCTTCTGGCTCACTGCTTTGAAGCAAGCCGAAGATATCGTGAGGAAGTGCAACGGCTGCCAGAGATTCGCAAGTAAGATCCACATGCCGGCTTCCGAGTTGAAAACCATTCCCATTACTTGGCCATTTGCTGTTTGGTGTCTGGATATGGTTGGTCCCTTCAAGCCGGCTAGAGGCAACATGACTCACATCTTGGTCATGGTTGATAAGTTCACCAAGTGGATTGAAGTGAATCCTATTCGGAAATGTGATGGAGCCACTGCTGTGAGTTTCCTGAAGGATGTGATCCTGAGATACGGCTATCCGCACAGCATCATCACGGATAACGGCACGAATTTTGTTGAGGGCGCCATGGTGAGATTCTGTAGAGATAAACACATCCGACTGGATGTCGCGTCTGTCACGCATCCTGCCTCTAATGGGCAGGTGGAAAGAGCAAATGGCATGGTGCTTGCAGGCATAAAGCCAAGGCTAATTGAGCCGCTGCTGAAAACATCAGGGTGTTGGTTAGACGAGTTGCCAGCGGTGTTGCGGAGTCTAAGGACTACCCCTAACCGGTCAACCGGCTACACACCATTCTTCTTGGTTTATGGGGCTGAGGCCGTGTTGCCAATCGATCTAGAGCATGACTCCCCCCGAGTAACCCTCTACACTGAGGCGGAGGCGAGAGAAGCTCGAGAAGATGACGTTGACCTGCTAGAAGAAGCAAGAGAGCTTACTCTGTCACGATCAGCTGTTTACCAGCAAAACTTGAGGCGTTATCATAGCCGGAAAGTGAACACAAGGGTTTTCCGAGAAGGAGACATGGTACTTAGGCTCGTGCAGCGCACAGCCGGGATGCACAAACTATCTCCTCCGTGGGAAGGGCCATTCATTGTGAGCAAGGCTCTACACAATGATGCCTATTACCTTGTTGACGCACAGCCATCCCAGAAGAACAGGCCGGATAAAGATGGAGAGGAATCTAAGCGCCCCTGGAATGTAGCTCTACTCCGTCGCTTTCATTCGTGAGCAAAAATGTGTATGTGCTCTCTTATCCGAGTTAAACATCTACTATGCAATCTGAAATTGAACTCGGGGACTGCCCTCGTCCAAACTGTTCCTTGTGTTTACTCTGCTTTATTTTGTCTACTCGGTTGAAACAATTAGAATTTCAAAAGCATGAAAAGTAGTGTGTTTAAACTCACCGGACACTCTGCGACTCTACTGATGTCCGCAACCCGGCTTCATGGCAAGCCAGAGAACAAGCCAACGAGTCAATGAACACATGAAAAATTGCAAAGGAAAGGAAGCGTGTGGCAACCGAGTGGAGTGTTCTTTGCTACTTGTCTGTTAACTTTTTCCGGCTAAGTGGTGGGTAGCGTTACTATGATTGTTTCTAAGTGGCTAAGTATTTGAAGCTCCAACTTTGAACTCTTGTGACTCGAATACCAAAAAAGCAACAAGTTGCAGGTAAGAGCTGAGATAAAAATGAAGAGTGGATGAAAAAATGCAACTCGGGGACTCGCATGATAACGCAACCCGACATCGAGCCAAAGTTGCTCAAATTGCTAAGTATAAAGTATCAAAACGGAATAAAAACTGAGTAGCAACGGGAAAGATAATTGTTTAATACATATGCACCCGGCATCCTGGAGATCTGATCAGAGTTTGCAGCATAAATGTTTCAGGAGTTAACTAGTTGGAAGTAGCAGTATTCTCCAAGTTGGCGTTGGCGGCGTCCGCTTCAGGGTTGGCAGTAGCTTGCTCAGAGGTGGCAGTGGCCACCGAGATGGGGTCGGTAGCTGAAGCGGAAGCAGTAGACTGAGTGCGGGGTAGCGCCGCGTCGTCGAGCGTTGCGCCAGAAGACGAGCCCAGCTCGGGAGCCGCACCTTGGGTCACCATATCGACGATGATGGTGGCATCCCGGCTCTCGGTTTCTTCATCGCTACCCGCGGTAGCCTTGCCCTTCCCATTCTCGGCACCTGTGTTCTCAAAGCAAGCCAGGTCATCCGATTCGGTGTCCTCATCGTCGTCTTCGTCCTCACCCTCGCTTTCCGCCTCAGTGTCACGCTCGGTGGGACCGTCGAGGAAGATGGAAGTATCCGCGTAGGAGGCGATCTCGTATGCGACCGCCTTGCGGCGAGCCACGCAGTCGGAATCGGACTCCCACTTCGAATCCCGGCGCAGCTCAAGGATGGGGTCGAGATTTAAGTTCTCATACCAGCTGCATATGAAGAGGAGTAGCAGATCGGCGCCTGCCCGAGCTGCGGACGCACGCCATTTCTTCAACTCGGCCTTGGCACCATTAAGCTTCTCGGCGAGCGCGCGGACGGTCGCTGGTGTAGAGTCTTGAGGCCAGAACAGAGAGTGCAGCTTGAAGGCTGTGGACACCAAGTCGGTGCCCAAGCCCCTGAGATGCTGGAGCTGTGACTGCATGTTCATAAGATTGTCTTCAATTGAAGACTTGGTGTCTGTTGTGTAACACCCGGGGGATTTTTCCGCCATCTCCCTCCTTTTTCCTCCTATGTTCCCTCCCTTCTCTGAAACTTTCTGAACCAGAGGGGGCACCTCCATGGCCGGCACTTGGAGACCTTGGCGCCACCTCCACGGCCATCCGCGAGCCATTCTGCTAGCGGGAATGGAACTAGGACCACTCCCTCTACCTCCTCGTCTCCAAGATCGGCCCCGAGGACCACCACCGCGAAGCCGACGAGCTCCTCATCTCCTCTGTCGGTGATGCCACCGGCCACCGTCTTCTCCGCGTCTTCCCGAGCCTGTACGACGACACCGACGCCCCACGGTGAGCTTTCCGTCCGCTGCACAACCTCTCTCCTCTCCCTTTTTCTCTGCCTGTGCGAGTTCGAGCAGCATGGTAGCGCGCCGCCCGCGTCAGGTCGCCGTCGGCCCGTCTCCCGTCCGATCCCGTCGAACCTGCAGGCGATCTTCAGTTTCATCAGTCAGCCACCCCCCGTTTGCACCTCATATTGCTCCAGATCCGTTTCCTTTCACGAACCGCAGCCCAGCCCAGTGGCAGAGCCCACCGCACGCTTCCGTGAGGTCCCGTGTTCGAACCCCCCCACGCGCGATTAAACCCCCCTTTTTGGGATTTTTCTCTCCACACCGCTGGGCCCACCTGTCATACACGGTGAAGGCCCAGTCACCTTCTAGCCGCCACGCAGGCGCCAGCTGGGCTGCTGGCCCACTGGTCAGTGACCAGTGCAGAGGTGCACTGCGTGGGAAAACCCCCAGGGGCCTGTCTAAAGTTTATGTTTTTCTTTTAAGTCCTCAGAAATAACAGATTGGCCCCTGTAATTCAAATGCTTATAAATAATTCATACAAACTCCAAATTTAAAATGTAAAATATGGTTTCCATGCAAAATTGAACAAGCTTTCCAAATATAAACTTTGTTTCCTGTTTTGAATAATTAAAATTGGTTAAATAATTTAAATCTTGTTTAATTCATTTAAAATTGCTAAATTAATAACTTGGTCAAACTAAATTCTTTTTGAACATAAAAAATATGTTTTCCATCCCATTTTTCATGAACTTTGCAAATATCAACTTTGTTTTCTGTTTTAAATAAGTTAAATTGCTGAAAACAACTAATTATTTATTTAAAGCATTTAAAATTGCTAATTTGATAACTTGCTCATTTTAATTCCAAATCCAACAAATAAAATATGTTTTCATACCAGAAAAATGCACTTATCTTTTCGTGCCATCCATGCCTTTGTTTGCATCTTTCATATTGCATTTTACTAGGGTTATGCATGTTCACCTAAATAACAAACATGGAATGTGTTGGGGTGCTCAATTAAATTGGTCCCTATTCCATTTAATTTGGTTTAGCTCATCTATTATTTGTTTTCCATGCTAAACAACATTTAATATTGATGGTTAGATAAATAACTTAAATCTTCCTAATTAAATGTTGGGCTTTTGTCTCAACTTAAATTGGTTAAGTTGCATTCCCGCATGTCATGCATAAAAAATAGGATCATGCTGGATCTTTTGCCGTAGTAGTAATTGTTGCATCCAGTGTTTGTTCTAGTTCGTTGCTTCTTCACGGATAGGACGTTGAGATGATGTGAGCAACGAGAAGTTCTTCGGATGTACCTCTACTTGCTGGATTCCAGGCAAGTATACTCACTTGCTACCTATGGCTGCCTTTCATCACTTGTTACCGATTCTTTCCGTTATCTTTATGCTATCCTTATGATTCGATGCTTGTGTCTCGATCCTATCATATGTTTACCTTGCAACCACGATATAGCCGTCCTTCCACTTCCTATTACCTGTTGTTTGTTTACCCCGTTGGCCCTCGTGTCGTAGTTGCATGCTTAGGTTTGTTTGCGCTCGAGTCCTGTTGTCCTTTGTTCTATCACTTGTTTAGTCGATAGTGGGTTTCAATTAAATCAACTTCATGTTAATGTTTGGGGTAATAACAATTTGATGATAAGGCACCGGTAGGAGGCCCGGCGTGGTTTTGAGGCCTGCTAGTGTCGAACTTAATTAGGAAAAGGGTCTTGTCCTCCGATCCATGATGAGCGCGCTAACCGCATGTGGGAAGCGAGTATGGGCGCCCCCCGCAACTTTGATTCGATTCGCATCTCGTCCAAATCGCCTCATTTAGTTCGGGTTTTCCATTTGCCGCATGCATATGCAGGTGCGAACCCTTGGCGCCAGGGTGGAACTTTTGTAGTCGGCATTTAGGGAGACACGTTCTTAGAGTGCTATGAGGGTCCCCTTTTCTTCGTGGGGCTTGATTAGTCGTGCGCTCAATTGCACGGGGTTCTTTGGGCTTGATGCGAAGGAGAGTTGGGTTGTGTTGAGTGCCTCGCTTGGTGGAAGTGCATTTCCATCTGGCGGGTCATTCTTACGTGTACGGCCAAATTGGTGCATCCCTGCAGGGTTAAATCTTCTCGAGAAGCCGTGTTGTCCGCTGTTATGGATGACTTGGTGAAAGTGCTGGCTAACAAGTACTCAGACAACTTACACCTAACGATGATAACTTGACTAGTAATATAGATTACCTCCACCATGAAAATGAATGTCACTTTAACCAACAGTGTGAGTTTCCTTGGGTTGCTTCCTTAGTAGGGGGTAACATTGGATGGGTATTGTTTGGTGAGTAGTTATAGTTGGTTTTGTCGCGCTATCTTATCCCTTTCTTTTAGCAGGAAGTTGTAGCGCGTCTCTTTAGTTGTTAGTGCTGCCCGCTGCCGCTTCGTTGCAATAATCCCTTCCTTTCCGTTGTACCCAAAGTATTTGTATCTTGTGATGATTGGTTACGTTGGTATCTTGTGAGTATGGTTTATCCACTTGCCAGTACTTAATAGTACTGACCCACGAATCCATTTCGTGGCTGCATATTCCACATTGCAGTCAACAGGTTTGAAGTCTGACGACGTTAGCTTGGGAATCCCTCCGGCTTGGCCTGGGCAGGGATTGGACGCCATCGGTTATCTTCGGGACTCTTAGCCCAATTTGTATCTTGTCCGTAGTCGGGCAGTATGTTGTTTCTTCCGCTGTTATTTGGATCTTTGTATTGTATCAGTTGTATCCTTGACTCGTTTGAGTCGTCTTGTATATACCTCCTCTGTTGTTGTTGTGGATTATTCGTGAACTGTTGTAATGTTATCACAAGTGGCAACCTGAAATCGGTTATTATGTGGATTTTGGCGGAAATGCTGAAATCTGCATAGTGCCCGATCTCGGGGCGTCACACGTTGGCAGTCCCTTCTCTACTCGAGTCTTCTGTGCCTTAGTCAGGGCAGATGTGCAAGACGAGCAGAGGTCAGGGAAGATCTCTGAAAATGCTATCAGAAAGGATTAGAAACAGAGGCAGAGAAGAGATGCAAGTCTAGCCAAACGGAAGAAGGAGGAAAAAGACAGGCACAGAGAAGCAGGAACTTACTGTTAAGCTCGCAGAGTAGTGCTTCCAGCTTCTTCTCCAAGCCTCCTCATCCGCAACATATTTCTCTTCAACCTTCCGAAACTCGGACAGCTGGTTCATGAGGTCCACATTGCTCTTCTTCAACACCTCATTTTCCAACTCGAGGGCCCTCTCCTTGGCCTTGGCCGCTGCCTTGATTTTATCCTTCTCGGCGGCCTAGTCTATGGCGTCCTGGAGGGCAGCCCTCAATTGAACTTGCAGCGGTTCCAACTCGGTGATGTGCTTGTCATTGAGCTCTGTTGCTTGGCTTTCCAGCTGATGCTTCACCTCTGCAGGCTTCAGGCAATCAAGATGCTCCTCGCGGAACTTATTGTACTCTTCTGCGGACAGAAACAACACGATAAGCAGAGTTGCCAAGAGAAAGGAGTAAAACAACCGAGAAGACGGTAACTCACCTTCAAGCTCCTTTATCTTGCTTTCAGCAGAAGCAACAAAGACATGGCAATGTTTGTGCTCCTCTGCCATCGCCTGAAATTTGCCTGCAGAGTAGAAGGAGTTAGAGCAAAAAGCAAATACGGGCGTAAACACGAAACGCATTAACCGAATGGCTAGAAGCTTACTCTCGAGCTCTGAAAGTTGGAGGGCACGATCCACGGCCGCTTGCTCCGTCTCAGCATCAGTCTTGCGTTCTGCTTCCAGGGCCTCAAGGCGCCTTTTTGCAATGTTGTGATTCCAGAGCAGCCGCCGGTAAAGGGTTGTCCTCTTCAAGAGGCTATTCTGAGTAGAAGAAAGAAAGGGAGTCAGACAGTGTTTTGAAGATTTGGCCCTAGAGACGGCACCTCGGTTGAGTACCCGTCTACTCGGCCCGAATCTCGGGGACTGGGTAGCGGATAAGGAGAAAATGAAGGACAGAAGGGAAGAAAAGTACAGAAGAGAAGAAAGGTTGCAACTCGGAACAAGCAAACGGCACTTACAGCGTAGGTCTGTTCGAGGTCCTCGGCAGCTTTGCGGTGGACATACATCTTCGCGGCCAGCGTGCTAGTGGTGGACGAAATGGTCATGGGATTGTAGCCCATGTCCGCCTTGTTCCAATTAGTGCGCCAGTGGTCCAGCGGGCCCAAGGCCAGGCCATTCCAGGTCTTGTTGCCAAGAACCTCGCTATTCCACTCAGCTTCGATGAAGCCTACCCGGTCGATCATCTGCTCGAGCCCCTCGGACACCACCTCAGTCTCTTGGACCTCGCGCGAGTAGATCGAAAGGGCTTTATTCTTACTCGGCAACTTGGAGTCCACCGCCGTGGCCTGCTTGCCCTTCGTGAGGGCGAGCTGCTGCTCGGTCTTGTTCAGATTGATGCCATACTGCTTGCCCATCTGCACCATGTAGGGCAGGTAGCTAGGCGATTCTTGAGCGCTTGATCCCGCGGCTGCGCCTGCAGAGCTGCCAGAAGCGCCAATGGTGAGCTGCCCAGTCTTCGCGGCAGGCTTCACGGGTAGTTTCGGTGGCGGCATCTTGGCAGCATCCAGCGCAGCAGTGCGCGACGGATTCTTGCGAACTGGGGCCTCAGGCGGGATGGCCTGCTTACCGGCGGCATCCGCCTTCTTAGTGATCTGCTTGGCTGGAGGGCTCGGTGCAGTCTTGATCGCCTTCGGTGGTCGTGGAGGGCTTGGTGCAGTGGGTGGAGCAGCCTGCTGGGTAGGCGGCACAGGGGGCTGCCTACCCGGCGCAGCGTCCGGCTGCGCTTGGCTCTGCAGGTCGTGCTCAACCATAGTCGCCTCTACCTGCTGCTCGGCAGCGGGATCTGGTCGTACATCTCCTTGTTCTTCTACCCGCGGCTGGGCCGCGGGGTCATCTTCAACAGCAGCTTCAGTTCCCGGCTGCTCCAGGTTCTCTTCCCGCCGCTCAAGGGCGGCGTGGTCTTGGTGCTTGGTATCTTGTTCGGTATTCTCCCCAGCTGAGGCAGCTGGAGAAGAAGAGGGGGTCTCGTCTTGAGCAGCACCCTGCGCACTTGATTCTGCACGGGCCTGCTGCTCCTGGTCCATGTCTTGGACACCAGCGCCCATGTCCTTGGCGTTGGTGCCTTCTTCATCTTCCTTCACGGGAGAGGGCGCACGCGTCCTATCCCGTGATGCAGGCTCATCCTCGTCCCCATCAAGATCAATGAGCGATTCGAGATCGATGGCTGATCTTTTCTTGGAGGTGGCGGGAGCCGCAGCAGCATCGGCGTTCAAAGGATCGCTGAAGAGAAAAAGAAGTTCAGAAAAGGAGGAGGGGAAGAAGAACATCAAGAAGCAATAACAAGATGTAAATTGGAGGAAAGCTACTTACCCTTTGCGGGTAGGGAGTGGCCTTCTGGTGGAAACCTTCTTCACCTTCTCGGGCTTCTTGGCCTTCTTGGCCGCAGGCTCTTGGGCACCGCTACCCGCCCTCTTACGAGTGCTAGGAGCAGCCACCGCAACCGGATCAACGTCGAGGACGTCCTCATCTTCCTCATCCGCATCGGCGTCGTCTGCAGAATAGAAGAGAAGAGACGGTTGAGAAGCGGAAAGAAAAGTTAGATTGCGCTACTCGCAACTACAGAAGCGAGCTCAGTCACCTTCTTCATCGTCCTCGGACCTATCCCGAATGGACGCATCAACGTGATGCTTACCCGGCTGTTCGGCATGAGGGATACAGAGGGTGTCCTGGGTATCATGAGCGGTCTCGTCGTCTTCCTTTCGGTCCTCGCTCCAATTGGCCTCAAAGCAATCCTCGTTTTCATCGAGCTGGCGGTCGATGTGCTGGAAAGGAAGGCAGACAATACAAGTTAGTTGAGCAAAAGACTAAGGGATCCTACCCGGTATGGAATGCAAACACAAAGCATATTTGGCTAAGGTGCTTTACTCGATGTGGCGTGCAAACACAGAGCACATAAAGCCTAGCGAATACTAGTAAGTGCTCTACCCGACATGGCGTGCAAACACAAAGCACATAAAGCCTAGAGGATACTAGTAAGTGCTCTACTCGACATGGCGTGTAAACATGAAGCACATAAAGCCTAGGAAATACCAGAAGTGTTTTTACTCGGTGCAACGTGCAAAGACTAAGCACACTAAGCTGGAAAGCCGCCTACTCGGTATCATGATGCAAAGATAAAACATGAAGTGCTAACCTGTTCGATTGGCTTCACACGGCTATACGGCACAAAGCCGTATTGCCAGTTGTCGCTGAGGCCGGTGCTCATGATGGAGCGCGCCCAGACGGCCACATCCGCGTTGCTCAACTCGAATGTGGTGGTCCTCGTGCAGTCCCTGTTGCCTCCCATGTAGCACATGAGATGCGTACGGCGCTGGAGCGGGAGCACTCGCCGAGAAATCCAGCAGGCGATGGGATCGTCATTCTTGAGCCCCAGCTCCCTCAGCTCGGTGAGGCGCTTGTTGATCTGGGAGAGGTCGCCTAGCAGCGGTGGCTTGTATCCCCAATTCTGCTGAGTGGGCACCGTGTTCGTCCACTTGGGGAGATTGATCCGATCCACGATTGGCGCTCCTTCCTCATCAGGAACATTCTTCACGTAGAAGAAGGACCGCTGCCACTTGCGCACCGAGTCGAGCCCCTTGATGCGCGGGTGGTTGGTGGAGCCGCGCTGAAGCATCATCGCGCTTCCCGTCTTGGTCATTCTGCGGGTGCTCTCCGTGCTTCCCGGCTTGGGCACGCTCTGCTTCCGGAAGAAGAAGTAGCATGCCCAGGTGTGCACCGTGGGGCGCACACCCAGGAACGCCTCGCACACCACGGCATGGTATGCGAGCATCACCACGGCGTTGGGAGGCAGGTGGTGCGGCTGGAGCCCGAAGTGGTTGAGGAAGGACCGGAAGAAATCAGAGACGGGCAGCCCGAATCCTCGCTTGAAATGAGCGAGGAAGACGACGAACTCGTCCGCTTCCGGTGTGGGAACGAGCTCGCCGTCCGGTTGCCGGCAGCGCACGCCGGGAGGAACGCGGCGGGTGTTTACCAGCCACTGGCAATCCTCCAGCGTAACCTCAGATCAAGCCCATCCGGCGCGGGCGTCATCGTCGCGGGCCATCGAGAAGAGAGATTTGGTGGAGATTCGTGGAAACTTGGTGGAAATTGCTAGCCTTCCGGCGTCGCTGGGAGCAGCGGCGCGGCGAGATGCGTGGCAGCGGAGCGCTCTGTGGCGGCATGAGAGGCGGAGAGGCAGGAAGTGAATGAGACCAGGAAGGGGAAGGAGGAGTTACCGAGGGGGTACTTATCCCTCCCCTCGGAGTGCCGTTACAGGCGGAGTTAGTGGGATCAGTTATGCACGGAGATCGTGCGACGTGGGGTCTGGGCCTGTCAGAAACGCCCACAGCGCAGGTGGCGCGCGTAACGGCCGCAATTGATCCCACGTCGAGATCGTGGGTAATAAGTGCACTTGATGGGACCTAACGGGCCGGTGGGCCCAGGTCTCGATGATGGGCGCGTGGCCTGTCATATCCCGGGCACCGAGGCGTCGGGGGTGCGAGAACGTGACACGTGCCCAGTTGCAGTGCGGAAAGGTGGATTTGCTCTGCCACGCCGAGATTCTGTTCAAAATTTCACAAAGTCATTTTACTCGGCGACAGAGAAGAGAATTGGTCCTATTTGGAAGAGGAGAGACTCGAGCCAGAATTGAGGGCTACTCGGAGGTATTACTCAGTATCATAAGGTTCGAAGACAAGATTGGTTTTTAAGCTGGCAGGGCCCAGTGAACAAGTTCGCAGGACTCTACCAGCTTCGGGGACTAATGTCGGGGGGTTACCCCCGAGTAGGGTAAAGGTAAGTGCTAAAGGCAAGATCAGAAGAGACGTTTGGCAGAGTAGCTAGCTACCCGGTACTCGCTACCCGGTCGACTGCTATTCGGCCGTACACACTGATGGCCAAGAGAAAGAATCAAGGAAGTTATTCTCCTCCGAGTAGAGGAAGTGGTCCGAGTAGAAATGGCGGTTTCCTACTCGGGCCAGAAGTCAAAGGAGCCGTTCTGACACAGGATCCCGCGTATCCTGGGTCCGTACTGGAGCACTGTTCATCTGCAGAGCACGTGCTTATCCGCGCCAGGGTGTCAGCAGGGCGTCGCAGGTTAGGGGGGCCTACCCTGTGATGGTGGCAGTGATAACAGATCAGCTTCTTGGTTTTGCACAACGACTTTCCACACCAGACAAACCAGGAAGCCAAAGGTGTCAGCGGGAAGCTGGAAGTGTGCAGTGTGCACACTATGTTGACATATGTTTGTATTTTTCCCCCTTTGGCTGTATCCGGCTGGGCACCAGTATATAAGGTGCCCTGTCTCCTCCTGTGTGAGGGTCGCGTCTTTAGAGAGAACACCTAGCTTACTCGTTGCATTAAGAGAAGGGTGGCTACTCGGATGTAGGCCAAACTGTACTGTGGCTACTCGGTGAGACACAAATATAAAGAGAGAGAGGCAGGAGTAGGGGTTTTACCTCCACATGAGGGCCCTGAACCTGGGTAGATCTTGTTGTCTTTAGTGATTGATTCATCCCACACGCGGCTACTCGCTGCGTGATCCCTCCCCGAGCACCTCCAGCGTCCATCGTTCCCACATCTTTAGCCATCCTATGGCATCTGCCGTGACACCACCACGACACCAAGACCTTGATTACCAACTTGTTGCCTAGGAGCACTCACTTGTGGTATAGAAGCAACCACTTGTGGGCATGAGGCCACAACCTTCTCAACTTGAGGGCTCTTACCCTTGAGCCTTGCTAGCTCATCCTTCAACCTAGCATTCTCCTCAATAATATTTGCTTGATCATAATAAGAAGTATAGGTGCTAGGGGTATTGAATTGATTAAGTTGAGTTTGAAGTTGTTCATGTGACTATTTGAGGGTAGAGTGTTGACTCTCCAAAGCCTTGTGAGCTTGTCAAACTCCTCGGTTAGTTTATCATGACCAACCCCAAACTCAACATTATCCTTTTTAGCCTTTTTATATTTAGCAATTGCAAGGTCATGTTCTTTAGTGATTTTTGAAACGAGTTCATTATGTGACACTTAAATAGTTTCAAGTTCCTCCTCAAGAGAAACTCTACCATTATGCTCTTCCTCAAGAGTGATAGAGAGAGATGCTTTCTCATCCGCATCCGTTCTTTCAATATCACCTTTCTTCTCAAGATCTTCATGGGCCTCTCCCAATTGGCTCATGATGTGATCAAAGTACTTCTTGGTCTCTCCTTGCATGTTAGACATAAAATGATCCAAAGAGGCAATTTCATCTTCTACTCTAAGACTAGCATTGTTATTCAATTCATTTGGAGTATTAGAGTTGGGAGAAGGTGATACCTCCGAGGCATAGGCCATGAATCAATTGGCATTGGGTTGAGGAAGATTCTCATTGGGGGATTCAAAGAGTGAAGAATATGATGGAGTTGAAGCAATAGAAAGAGCGGCCACTTCACTTGTTGATTCTTCTTTTTCATCACTTCCGGAATCATACTCCTCTTGAGTCAGTAGCACAAACTTGGTGGGGGACTTCTTATTGAAAGGTTTCTTCTTGAAGTGAGGTTTCTTGTAAGCAACCTTGGACTTGTCCTTGCGAATAAGCTTGTCACAATGATGTTCCCTACTCTCATAGGGGCACTCCGCAATGAAATGGTGCTTATCTTTACAATTTAAGCAAGACCTCACCCTTTGATTCCCTTCTTTGCCATAGCTAGACTTGGTCTTCTCCTCAACATATGCCTTGGCCTTGCATAGATTCTTCCAAAACTTTTGCATGGCAAGAGAAATGTCATCTTTGATCACGTGGTCATATTCTTGATCCTTCAAATGAGACAAGTCCTCAATGCAAGCTTCTTAATGTTCAACCTCCCTTGATACAACCTTGGCCTTCAGAGCAACAAAAGCTCCTTTGTGCATTCTCATAGCTCTAGCTCGATTGTCAAGAGCATTCTTTGTTTGCACTTGAAAGGAGCTAATTTCATGCATCACTTGGGTTGAGGTAAAAGAAGAAAAGTCATGTATTACTTGAAGGCTCTTCAAGTCCGCGGGCTCAAATAGCATGAGAGCACTAATGTACTTCCTCTTGATCCAAGCATCATCAATGTACTTGGCACCAATATTATTGAATGCGGTGGAAATTGTCTTGAGCCTTCAATACATGTCTTCATGGTTCTCACCATCATCCATATAGAATCCTTCGACTTCATTGCTCAAGGTATCATACCTATTCCTTTGCATGCTATCATTTCCCACAAACATGACGACAAGAGCGTCCCATGTCTCCTTGGCGGTGGAATATTGTTGAAGATGATGCATGTGGTTTGGACCCACGGCTTGTTGAATGATGGACAAGGCGGTGTAGTTGAGTTTGCATTCTACGGCTTCCCTTCTTGTCAAGTTCTTGGGCTCATGTGGATTGTATCCATCTCGAGTGACCCTCCAAATCTCAATACAATAAGAGTTCAAGTGAGTTTCCATATAATATTGTCATTCACCAAAAGAATGTGCATCAAGTTTAGGAGGTTATCCTCTAGGAATTATGAGGATGTGGGACGGGAGGATCGGGAGAGTAGTGCCCCTCAACGGAGGTGTAATCTCTCTTTCCTTTCGTACCCTTATCGGTGGAGTTCTTAGTGGAAGCATCTTTAGGTGGTTCACCATTAGCCCCATTCTTGGCACCCTCCGGATTTTCGTCCGAAGGAGATGAAGTGGAGGTCTCCGGTTCCTTGGCTTTCATGAGTTGCAACATGAGTGTTTGCAACTCATCCATTTTTTCCTCCATGGATGAGGTCAAGGAATTTTTCAACTCCTTGAGATCATCCATAGTGACTTGTACCACGGAACCGGTGACATCCGGATCATCGGCCATACTAAACTCTTAGGCAGTTAAGCCCGATAATAAGAGCCGAGGCTCTGATACCAATTGAACGGATAGTATGGGCACCTAGAGGGGGTGAATAGGTGATACGATCAATTTTAATTTTTCTTCAAGATTAGGCTTGACACAAAGGTAAATTCTCTAGATAATGCAACTACGGTGAATTTACCTATATGACAAGAACAACAACAAATACAATACAAGCACGAGTAAAGGAGAAGGGAACAAGATAACCAATAGGTTGCACGCGGAGACACGATGTATTCCCGAGTTCCTCCTTGTTAAGGGAGTACATCTCGTTGGAGGGGTGCGAGTTTCGCCACAAAGGCCTAATCAACGCCACAAATGCCTCGCCCTATTCATCGATGAACCCCTCCACAAAGTCCTAGTCCACCTTCCACTATTGATCCCCTTTGAGGCGGGAATCGAGTCCTTTACAGACAAGTTTGGGGCACATACCCACAACCAAATTGGGGGTTCCCAGCAATCACAAGAATCACCAAGATTAGCAAGATTTCTAGGTTCTCCACAAGAGGAAATCGTAGACTAGTTCCCCTCAATCAAATGAGGGGGGAATGGAAAACTGGTTGGTGAAGACATAGATCCGGGCCTTCTCCTTCAATCCTCCGAAGATCAACACTTTTGGGTGGAGGGATTGGGATATCTAGCAAGGTAGGTGATCTCTAGCAATGGTGAGATCTATTATGGATGAGATGACCCAAGTTAGGTGGAGGGAAGGGGTTATTTATACCCCTCATAAATTTTAGAGCCGTTGGAGACATTTCTGGAAAAGTCACACCAGAGACTCCCGTGTGAAAAGTTTCCGGGCAGCTCCATACCGGAGATTCCGGTAAGTCCCCGATGAGTCTCCGGTGTCACACTAGTGGGTGACACCATGATGCCACCTTCCCTTTGCGTTGAGGAATCGACGAGTCCGGAGACTCTGGTCCGCCTGACCGGAGACTCCGGTGAAGACCGGAGATTTGGCGGAGACTCCGCCTTTGCCTTGACTCCTTCGCATAGAGGATTGATACGTCACAAATGTATCCATAATTTCTGATGTTCCATGTTGTTTTCATGCCATATGCTACATGTTTCTTATACACTTTATGTCATTTTTATGGATTTTCTGGGACTAACCTATTGACAAGATGCCACAGAGCCAGTTCCTGTTTTTGGCTGTTTTTTGTTTCAAAAAAGTTGTTCTCGAAATATTCTCGGAATTGGACGATTCAAAAGCCAAAAGTCTTAGGATTCCCAGAGGGTCAAGGAAGTCCAAAGGAGACCCGGAGGGGGGCCCGTAGAGTTGCACGCGCCACCGAATGGGGGTGGAGAAGCTACGCTAGGGTTGGGGGCCTCGACGGGTGGCAAGAGCAAGGAGAGGGAGTCGGAGATGCCGGCGGCGATGAGCCGTCGAAGCTAATACTCCTTTGTGAAGATCTCGCTGCCGTACAGGCGAGCACAAATGTGGAGTTGCACTGAAGATATGCGGGCTTGGTCCATGGCGGCGGTGATGTGAGAGATTCAGGCCGAGCTGCTGCTATGTTGCTTCCATGAGAGGGAGGATGGGACGGGGTGGGAGGAGATAGTACCGAAGAGGGAGGAACTGTTGATTCGGTGAGGGAGAGGACGTGAGAGGGAGTAGGAGGAGAGGACCGGAGGAGGACCGACGAGAGAGGAGGAAGGCCGAAGCGAGAAGAGAGAGGGAGGTGTGGATAGAGAAGGGAGAGTAGAGGGGAGGTAAATGGAGGCAGGCGAGTGGAGGGCCATTTTGTTCGGCGCTCCCAACACAACCCCCCACCCCCACCCCCACGAGTTAGGGTTGGCTTATTAGCACCAAACAAGAGATGGGGGTAGTCCGAACAAAACACTCCTTTGGGTGCATGCGTGAGTGGAGCTGCATGGATTTGGATTCCCGCCCAAGAAAGAGACCCGAGTCATGATGATTGATTCAACATGTATTGAAGCTACTTTACTAAAATAGTGTATCTTGTTGAAATACATTTGAGTTCATTGGCCGTATGTGATTCTAAGGTTGCATATTTCATTCGGAGTATCCGGGAGCAAATTTATTTGCTAGAATTCGATTGTCTTGAGCCGATCCTCTATTTTCAGCAATAAACCATCAAATTTGTAATGTCCCACCCATGGTTGATGATGAAAGGGCAAAATTTGTTAGAGAGGGATACAAACAATTGTTAAAATGAAGTTAAACCTATTCCCTTAGAGCTTCTCCACTCGCACCCTCCAAATCTTGTCCAAATTGGCGCTGGATCTAGTGATTTAGGGTTGTCCGGACGAAATAGACACTATGGGGAGAGCGTACTCCCCAAATCAGCGCATCTATCGCCCACCAGTTCATGAGCAGCTGGAGCCACAAGACCGGCGCGGTGTCGTTGGAGAGCAGGCGGGGTCAGTGCTAATGTACTGTGGTGGGCATGCGCTTGGCCATTCGCCGCTGCCGCTACTAGGCATGCCCTTTGACTGCAGGTCGAGACCCATCTGCTTCTATTCGTTGCAGCCTTGCGACATGGATGAAGGGGACGGAGGGTGGCCAAGGTGCCGTGTGGGACACGACCAGTACGAAGTCGCAAATGAGTCCAGCGTGAGTGAAGATGCTCTTACAATTTTTAAAGCATCTCTAGCAGTCGCGCTATATAGGCGTCGCGCGGGAAAAAACACCGAATTGCAGCGCGCTGGCCAGAAGTGACGACTCCAGCGGTCGCGCTAAAATGTGGCGCGGGGAAAATTTCGTTCGGCGCGCGGAGAAACGCTGGAGCCGGCGCCCAGAATCTTGTGTGTCTCCTTCTGCGTGTTGGACGACTGAGCTCGCGCGCGAACTCTCAACCTCCGCGAGAAACCTACGTGCATGCTCGCACCATCTGTCATTGTACGAATAGTATGGGCACCTAGAGGGGGTGAATAGGTGCTACGACCAATTTTAAATTTTCTTCAATATTAGGCTTGACACAAAGGTAAATTCTCGTGCAACTACGCTGAATTTACCTATATGAAAAGAACAACAACAAATACAATACAAGCACAAGTAAAGGAGAAGGGAATGAGATAACCAATAGAAATCACGCGGAGACATGATGTATTCCCGAGTTCCTCCTTGTTAAGGGAGTACGTCTCGTTGGAGGGGTGTGAGTTTCGCCACGAAGGCCTACTCAATGCCACAAAGGCCTCACCCTATTCTCCGATGAACCCCGCCACAAAGGCCTAGTCCACCTTCCACTATTGATCCCCTTTGAGGCGGAAACCGAGTGCTTTACAAACATGTTTGGGGCACACACCCACAACCAAATTGGGGACTCACAAGAATCACGAAGAGTAGCAAGATGTCTAGGTTCTCCACAAGAGGAAACCCTAGACTCGTTCCCCTCAAGTAAATGAGGTGGGAATGGAAAACTGTTTGGTGAAGACGTAGATCAAGGTATTCTCCTTCAATCCTCCGAAGATCAACACTTTTGGTGGAGGTATTGGGAGATCTAGCAAGGTCGATGAGCTCTAGCAATGCTGAAATCTATTATGTATGAGCTAACCCAAGGTAGGTGAAGGGGAGGGGGTATTTATACCCCTAATAAATTCTAGAGCCGTTGGAGACATTTCTGAAAAAGTCACACTGGAGACTCTGGTCTGAAAAGTTTCCGGGCAGCTCAAGACCGGAAATTTCGGTAAGTCTCCGGTGTCACACCAGTGGGTGACATCACGATGCCACCTTCCCTTTGCGCTGAGGAATCGACGAGTCCGGAGACTCCGGTCCGCCTGACCGGAGACTCCGGTGAAGACCGGAGATTTGGCGGAGACTCCGCCTTTGCCTTAACTCGTTCGCGCAGAGGATTGATACGTCATAAACATATCCAAAATTTCTGATGTTCCATATTGTTTTCATGCCATATGCTACATGTTTCTTATACACTTTATGTCATTTTTATGGATTTTCTGGGACTAGCCTATTGACAAGATGCCACAGAGCCAGTTCATGTTTTCTGTTGTTTTTAGTTTCACAAAATTTGTTCTGGAAATATTCTCGGAATTCGACGATTCAAAAGCCAGAAGTCTTAGAATTCCTAGAAGGTCAAGGAAGTCCAAAGTAGACCCGAAGGGGGGCCTGGGTCCCCCACTCCATGCATGGGCGCGGGTGGGCCCCTGGCCATGCCGGGAGGTGGTGTGGGCCCCTAAGGCGCCCAACGCCATCGCCCGTTCGCCTATATATGCCCCCCGATGCATAAACCCTAAATAAATCGGCCCCTTCCACGAAAAGTTCCGTAGCTCCGCCGCCGCCGCCGACAAGTTTCGGGGGACAGAAATCTCTGTTTCGGCACCCTGCCGGGACGGGGAAGTGCCCCCGGAACCATCTCCATCAACTCCACTGCCATATTCATCACCGTTGTTGTCTCCTATGATGAGGAGGGAGTAGTTCACCCCTGGGGCTGAGGGATCTACCGGTAGCTATGTGTTTCATCTCTCTCTCCCATGGTGTGATCTTTATGTGATCATGAGCTTTGTAATCTAGTTGAATAAGTAGATGTTACTCTTCATCTGTTATGCTACTCAAGTGGTTTTGTTATGAGATCACCATAGACACTTTGATCACGGTGTAAAGGTGACAGTGTGTGCACCGTGTGGTTTAGCATGATATTTATATCTTGTGTTGGATGACCCTATGAAATTGTGGCATTTGTTTAGTACTGATTTGGGGTGCTCATAGTGACAGCGTGCGGTGCCCTGGAGAGGGAATACAGACTTGAGGAGTGATGTTACAGCCCTACGCAGGGATTGGTGTTCGTTATTCGGCCGGAGAGTGGTTCAGAGTAGCATAGTGAAGAGATGATATTTATGCATTCAATTATGTTATCATTGCTGAGAGTGTCCACTAGTGAAAGTAGGATCCCTAGGCCTTGTTTCTAAGCATTGAAACACCATTTACAATCATTTCTGCTACATGTTTTCTTGCTGCCATTTTTTACTTCAGTTTTCTATTATCACTTATAATCATCCATACTACTTGTATTTTACTCTCTCTTCGCCAAACTAGTGCACCTATACAACTGACAATTGTATTAGGTGTGTTGGGGACACAAGAGACTTCTTATATCGTGATTGCAGGGTTGCTTGAGAGGGATACCTTTGACCCGTACCTCCCTGAGTTCGATAAACCTTGGGTGATCCGCTTAAGGGAAATTTGCTGTTGTTCTACAAACCTCGGCACTTGGAGGCCCAACACTGTCTACAAGACTAGAAGCGTGCATAGGCATCAAGCTCTTTTCTGGCACCGTTACCGTGGAGGTAAGGTAAAAGGTGCTCACATCCTCTGTGAGTGCTCGAAGTTATTTCCTCTAGATTCTAGAATTATATCTTTTTGTTTCTTGTTTTAATTAGTTAGGCTTTTTTACTTGTTCCTTGTTTTTATTTTTACTAGTTAAGATTAATGGAAAATAACAAAAATATGAGAGAGCTTTATTTGCATGCTAGTAGCAATGTTATTAGCATGAATTCTTTGAACACCATTGTTGCTAATGCTATGGAAAAGTCTAAGCTTGGGGAAGCTGGTTTTGATGAATATGATATTTTTAGTCCCCCAAGTTTTTAGGAGGAAATTTTATTTGATGATACTTTGCCTCCAATATATGATGAATATGATGATTGTGGTATTCTAGTTCCACCTACTATTGATGATAAATTTTATTGTGATCATGATATGCCTTCTATATATGATGATTACAATGATGAATATGATATTTTCAGTCCACCTACTATTGAGGGGAAAATTAATTATTATTATAATATGCCTCCTATATTTGATGATTATGGTGATGAGAATGATAATGATAGCTATTTTGTTGAATTTTCTCCCACTATTATTAGTGAGAATGACTATGCTTATGTGGAGAGTATTATTTTTTTATGCATGTTGCTCATGATAAGAATGTTTTATGTGATATTTATAATGTGAATTTCATTCATGATGCTACTGAAAGTTATTATGAGAGAGGGAAACATACTCTTATGCATCTAAACAATACCAAGTTTCCCCTCTTTATGTTGAAAATTTTGAAGTTGCACTTATTTTGTCTTCCCATGTTAGCCACTTTGTGCCTTATTGACTTGTTCTTCTACAAGATTGTTTTTAATAGGAAGTGGGTTAGACTTAAACTTGTTTTATATTTGCTTATTGATGCTATCTTTCTCTTCAATTAATATTTCTCATGTGAGCATCTCCTGAAATTAAAATGCCTAGCTAAAACGCTTTAAAGAAAAGCACTTCTTGGGAGATAACCCATGGTTTTATTTTTGCTTTGCTTTTCTCTGTTTTCTTTGAGTCAAGGGGTTGTATAATTCTGTAGCAACTCCTTTTTATCTTTATTTTCATGTATTAGTTGTGCTAAGTAAAGTTTCTAGCGAAAGTTGGAGTTGGTTTTGGATTTCTGCGCAAAAAACAGATTTCTGTTGTCCATCGTAAAAAATCGTATAAATTACAGAAAGATCAAAATGACCTGAAACTTTTTGTGCATATTCCTCAGCTAATTATGGAAAAAAATTAGTTCTTTATTATTTTATTAAAGCAACTTAAGTGCCCCGAAAAAAATCATCATTACAGACTGTTCTGGTTTTGGCAGATTCTATCATTTTTCTTGCATTTGCTTTTTTTACTATGTCAAGTGGATTTCTTTGCTTCACGAAACATCAGTGGCTGTAGCTAATGTTTAAAAGTATCAATAGCACTTGTGCCCATGCATAACCCATGATTTTTTATTGTTGCACAAACCCTCTAATGCAAAACTACTTTGAGTGTGGTGTGAAGGAAGTTTTCAAGGGTCAAGAGAAGAGGGTGATATAATATGATCAAGAAGAGTGCAAAGTCAAAGCTTGGGGATGCCCCCATGGTTCATACCAGCAAATCCTAAGAAGACTCAAGCGGCTAAGCTTGGGGATGCCTAAGGCATCCCCTTCTTCATCAACAATTTATCAAGTCACTTCTAGTGAATCAATATTTTTATTCGGTCACATCATATGAATTTTTACTTGGAGCGTCTGTTTGTTTTCTTTTGTTTTACTTGCTGCAATAATTTTGTTGGAAGTTATCATTCCTTGTGTGGGGAAGGGACATGCTCCGCTTTTTCATATGAATACTCGTTATGCTCGTATTCTTAGTTTTTCTTCTAGATGCCGCAAATCCCTTTTAGCTCATGTTTTTCATGCATCTCTTTTTCAGAGCTGTTAATTCTAGTAGAGTTATGTTAGTACTCTCTTGTTTCATTTCTATATCTCTTGGAGAGTTTTTGTTGTTTGGTGTTTGATGGAAATAGAAAATGCTACTTGTGGTAGATAGTATAACGAAAAAAATCTTGCATATTCTTGTAGATCACTAAACGGTTTCACTTGTTTATTTGATGTTGTTTTGAGATATTGATGTCTACGCACGCTTCTATTCTTGTAGACAATGTTGGTCCTCCAAGTGCAGAGGTTTGTAGAACAATAGAAACTTTCCCTTAAGTGGATCACCTAAGGTTTATCGAACTCAGGGATGTAGAGGTCAAAGATATCCCTCTCAAGCAACCCTGCAATTAAGATACAAGAAATCTCTTGTGTCCCCAACACACCCAATATACTTGTCAGGTATATAGGTGCACTAGTTTGGCGAAGAGATAGTGAAATGCGAGTAATATGGATGGTTATAAGTAATAATAGCAATCTGAAATAAATATGGAAGCAAGCAAACATGTAGCCGAACAGGCGGAAAATGGTGTTTCAATGCTTGGAAACAAGGCCTAGGGATCCTACTTTCACTAGTGGACACTCTCAACAATGATCACATAATTGAATAACTAAATATCTTCTCTTCACTATGCTACTCTTAACCCTCTCCGGTTGGATAACGAACACTAATCATTGCGTAGGGCTGCAAAAAGCATTCCTAAAAGTAAGCATTCACATGTCTAGTTAGCCTCACACTGTCAACTTGAGCGCCCTAGAAGGTACTAGACAAACACCACAATTCATAGAGGAGACACACACGATTTGCACACTGTCACCTTCACACCGCAGGACAAGGTGACTCCAAAGTTCATATTAATAAAACACTTGAGTAGCACAAGATGAAGAGTAACATCTAGTTATTCAACTAGATTACAAAGCTCACGATCACATATAGATCACACCATGGGAGAAAGAGATGAACCACATAGCTACCGGTAGAGCCCTTAGCCTCGGGAGAGAACTACTCCCTCCTCATCATAAGAGACATCAACGGCGATGGAGATGGTGGTGGAGCCGATGGAGATGGCTTCCGGGGGCACTTCCCCGTCCCGGAAGGGTGCCAGAACAGAGATCTGTCCCCCCAAAACTTGGGTTGACGATGACGGCGGCTGTGGAAGGTTTTGTGGAATTCCGCCCATTCTCTTAGGAGTTTTGCATTGGGGGGATTTTATTGGCGAAAGGGCAAAGTCGGTGGGCCACCAGGGGGCACTCACCACCCCCAGGCGCGGCCTAGGGTGGGGCCGCGCCTGGTTATTGTGAGCCCACCCTGGTGCCCGTCTTCGACGTATCAGATATTAATATGCTTAATGGTAAACTTGCCGGTTTAGTAAAGTAAAAACAATTAATGGTTGGTCTAAAAGCTTGAAACTGTGCCCCACTCAAATAACCAGTTGATGGAATAATGGTATATGACTTCCTTTGCTGAGAGCAATCGTAATGGCTTTTTGTTACGTGCTACGGTCGGGTAGCTAACAGTGACTTGTCACTGCCACGGACCCTCTTGGAGTGATTTTCAGTATGCCTTGTAAGATCATGAGTTCTATGTTGCGGTTTTCTGGCACTTCCACCATCCATATTTGCTAGCCTCTTCGGTACTATGCATTGCTCATTCTCACACTGAGAGTTGGTGCAAACTTCGCCAGTGCATCCAAACCCCGTGGGATAACTTTGTTCTTCTACATATAAGCCAAAAATTATCTTCCTCAAAACAGCCACCATACCTACCTACCATGGCATTTACATAGCCATTCCGAGATATATTGCCATACAACATCCATCATCATTATGTTACTTGTTACATGTTCCATTGTTATGGTGCATACTGCTACACTGGCAGGAGCATTTTGCTTAATATACATCAGCGATATTTCAGTTTGAATTATGAGTACTAAAAGTGTGATGATCCATTGTAAAATAGAGTGTTGCCCCTACCAGTGAGGTTATATATCAAAAAAAGCCCAAAAAGAAAATAAAAAGGCAAAAGAGAGAAAATAAAGAGAGGGGGGCATCACTACTCATGTGTTCCACATTTGTGCTTGGTTAGCATCATTGTTTCAATTTGGAGAGAGTTTTCATATTATGGCTTGCATAACTATGTGGGTAACTTACATTATAGAACTTGGCTTGTATATTCCAATGATGAGCCTCCTCAAAAGAGCTCTAGGTCTTCGTGAGCAAGCAAGTTGGATGCACCCCCACTAGTTCCATTGGAGATCTTTTATACACTTATAGCTCTACGTAAATCCGTTGTGTGGCAATCACTACTCCTTGCATAACTTCGATTATAAGACTTCCTCTTGTCCAATGATCACTTTCAGTTGTGTGATATTTTCTTCCATTGACCATCCAAACCCCCCATAATGTTCTTTTAGCCACAACATCCTGGTGCCAGGGACCATTACAGAATGCTTGATTGTTTTAAGTGCACAAATATTTTAATGATTTTCCTATGTGCATATTGTTGTCACTTGACTTGATCCTGATAGGAGTTGTTGTCAGAGTTTGACGCCTTGGATGATCATATTATTGTTCTTGAAGCTTAAATAATATTTAATAAACCTTACACGGTTGATTGTCTTTTAGTATTGATTCATTGAAAAATTTTACTTTGTTCTTCCTAATGGCTTATACATTATTCTATTTGATATCAACTATAAACCACAGTCTTTATTCATTTGATCCTAGTTTACATGCTTTACATTACTATGATGATCCAGTTTATGTTGGTAGCATGTCACCTCAAAAATTATTTGTGTTTATCGTTTACCTACTCGAGGACGAGTAGGACCTAAGCTTGGGGATGTTGATACGTCATAAAAGTATCCATAATTTCTAATGTTTGAAAGTGCAAAGGCGCTTAAATCATCTTGTTTTGGTGTTTGTTAACAACACATGTATCCTTCAGTGTGTTGATGTTTTTCAGGGCTTAAACAACATATTTGATATGGTGGTAGTGAGTTACACAAAGATGCAAAGTTCCGGGAATTGATTCTGCTGGAATTTATTCCAGGCCGGAGTCTCCGGTGTGAAGAAATTCATGGGACTTGGTTCTGTGGATTTCTGGTGTTGCCCGCGGTACCCAGACCGGATACTTACCGGAGATGCACCGGAGTCTCCGGTGTGGGCTTTACCTTTGAAGAATCTGGCTGAGTTCATTGTGTGTCGCCTGCGGTACCCAGTCTGGAGACTGTACGGAGTCTCCGGTGTGGCTGTTACCTTTTGCTGTCGAAAGACCTCAGACACACTCTGGGCTCAGGCGGCAAGGTGTGTGTTGCACAATACCGGAGTCTCCGGTCCACCAGACCGGAGTCTCCGGACTGGTGATTTCCCGAAGAATATGAAGGTAGAGAAAGTGGTGTCGCCCGCTGCATCGACACCGAAGACTTACCGGAGACTGTCCGGAGTCTCCAGACTGGTGGTCTGCGAAAAACTTCAGACCGGAGTCTCCGGCCTTTACATCGGAGTCTCCGGCCTTTACACCGGAGTCTCTGGTGTGAGTTTGGCAGAAATTCCTCCAACGGCTCCAAACTTTACGAGGGCTATAAATACCCCCTCCCCTCCACCTACCTCCAAATAGCTCGTCCCAAATAGATCTCACCATTGCTAGATCTCACCCACCTTGCTAGATCTCCAAATCCCTCCACCCAAAATCTTTGATCTTTTGAGGATTGAAGGAGAAGGCCCCGATCTACGTCTTCACCAACCGGATTTCATTTCCCCTCTCATTTTCTTGAGGGATCTTTGCCTAGGGTTTCCTCTTGTGGAGAACCTAGGCTTCTTGCTACTCTTGGTGATTTGTGATTGTTGGGAGCCCCCAATTTGGTTGTGGGTGTGTGCCCCAAACTTGTTTGTAAAGGACTCGATTCCCGCCTCAAAGGGGATCAATAGTGGAAGGTGAACTAGGCCTTTGTGGCGGAGTTCATCGGATAATAGGGTGAGGCCTTTGTGGCGTTGAGTAGGCCTTCGTGGCGAGCTCACACCCCTCCAACGAGACGTACTCCCTTAACAAGGAGGAACTCGGGAATATATCGTGTCTCCGTGTGCTTCCTATCGGTTATCTCGTTCCCTTATCTTTTACTTACTTTTACTTGTTGCATGTATTGTTGTACTCATTGCATTAGTTGCTATCCTTGTCATCTAGGTAAATTTGCCTTTGTAGAACTATCTAGAGAATTTACCTTTGTGTCAAGCCTAATTGTGAAGAAAAATTAAAATTGGTCGTAGCACCTATTCACCTCCCTCTAGGTGCCTATACTTTACTTTCAATTAGTATCAGAGCCTTGGCTCTTCTATCGGGCTTAACCGCCTAAGAGTTTAAATATGGGTAATGAATCGGATACCGAAGGTTCCGCGATGACGGTGTCCATGAATGATCTCAATGAGTTGGAAAATTCATTGACCTCATCCATAGACACCAAAATCGATGAGTTGCGTCAAGTCTTGATGGAACTCTTGAAAGCCAAAGGACCGGAGGTTACCGGCTCATATCCTCCAGAAAAATCTCCGGAGAGCGTCCAGAAAAGTCTCCAGTGTGACTTTTCCAGAAATGTCTCCAACGGCTCTAAAATTTATGAGGGGTATAAATACCCCCTCCCCTTCACCTACCTCTGGTTAGCTCATACATAATAGATTTCACCATTGCTAGAGCTCACCCACCTTGCTAGATCTCCCAATCCCTCCACCAAAAGTGTTGATCTTCGGAGGATTGAAGGAGAATACCCTGATCTACGTCTTCACCAAACGTTTTTCCATTCCCACCTCATTTACTTGAGGGGAACGAGTCTAGGGTTTCCTCTTGTGGAGAACCTAGACATCTTGCTACTCTTCGTGATTCTTGTGAGTCCCCAATTTGGTTGTGGGTGTGTGCCCCAAACTTGTTTGTAAAGGACTCGATTCCCGCCTCAAAGGGGATCAATAGTGGAAGGTGAACTAGGCCTTTGTGGCGGGGTTCATCGGAGAATAAGGTGAGGCCTTTGTGACGTTGAGTAGGCCTTCGTGGTGAGCTCACACCCCTCCAACGAGACGTACTCAGTTTACAAGGAGGAACTCAGGAATACATCGTGTCTCCATGTGCTTCCTATAGGTTATCTCGTTCCCTTACCCTTTACTCACTTGTGTTGCATTTATTGTTGTACTAGTTGCATTAATTGCTATCCTTGTCATATAGGTAAATTCACCTTAGTTGCACAAACTAGAGAATTTTCCTTTGAGTCAAGCCTAATTGTGAAGAAAAATTAAAATCGTTCGTAGCACCTATTCACGCACCCCCCCCCCCCCGCTCAAGGTGCCCATACTATACTTTCAATTGGTATCAGAGCCTCAGCTCTTCTATCGGGCTTAACCGCCTAAGAGTTTAAGTATGGCCGATGAGACGGAGACTGTCGGTTCCGAGGCGCCGGTCTCTATGAATGATCTCAATGAGTTGAAAATTTCATTGATCTCATCCATGGAGACCAAAATCGATGAGTTGCATCAAGTCTTGATGCAACTCTTGAAAGCCATAGGACCAGAGATCACCGGCTCATCTCCTCCGGACGACAATCTCGAGGGCGCCAAGAAAGGGGATGATGGTGATCCATCTAAAAATGTTTCCGCTGAAAAATCCACCGATAAGGGTACGGAAGGAGAGGAAGAATATCACTCCGTCAAAGGACGTTATTCTCCCGATCCTCCTGTCCCACATCCTCATATAATTCCTAGGGGAGATCCACCTAAAATTGATGCTTTTTTCTTTTCGTGAATGGAAATATTACATGGAGACTCACTTGAACTCTTCTTGTATAGAACTTTGGAGGGTCACTCGTGATGGATACAAGCCTCATGACCCCAAGAACTTGACAACAAGAGAAGTCGTAGATTGTCAACTCAGCTACACCGCCTTGTCAGTTCTTCAACAAGTCGTGGGTCCGAACCACATGCCGCATCTTCAACAATATTCCACCGCCAAGGAAACATGGGACGCTCTTGTCGTCATGTTTGTGGGCAATGAGAGCATGCAAAATAATAGGTATGATGCCTTGAGCAATGAGGCCGAAGGTTTCAATATGCATGATGGAGAGAACTATGAAGACATGTACCGAAGGCTCAAGACTCTTTCCACCACATTCTCCAATGCTGGTGCCAAGTACATTGATGGTGCTTGGATCAAAAGGAAGTACATGATTGCTCTCATTCCATTTGAGCCCGCGGACTTGAAGAGCATTCAAGGAAGACATTACTTTTCTTCTTTGACCCCAACCCAAGTTATGCAAGAGATGTGCTCCTATCAAGTGCAAACCAAGAATGCTCTTGACAACCGTGCTAGGGCCATAGGAATGCACAAAGGGGCATCAGTTGCTTTGAAGGCCAAGGTTGTGTCAAGAGAGGTTGAGTATGAATAAGAGGGCCATGAGGAGTTGGCTCTATTGAAGGATCAAGAATATGATCCCGTGCTCAAGGATATCATTGCTCTCACCGCGTAAAAGTTTTAAAGGAATCCTCCCAAGGCCAAGCAATATGTTGAGCAAAAGACCAAGTCTCGCTATGGCAATGATGGGACTCAACGAGTGAGGTCTTGCTTCAATTGTCAAGATAATCACCATTTCATTGCGGAGTGTCCCTATGAAAATAGAGAACTCCATGGTGGCAAGGTCATTCGCAAGGACAAGTCCAAGGTTGACTACAAGAAACCTCACTTCAAGAAGAAACCATTCAACAAGAAATCTCCCACAAGGTTTGTGCTAGTGACTCAAGAGGAATATGATTCCGGAAGTGATGAAGAAGAAGAAATCACAAGTGAAGTGGCCTCTCTTGCTATTGCTTCTAATCCATCATCTTCATCTCTATTTGAATCCCCCAATGAGAATCATCCTCACGCAAATGCCAAGTGCTTCATGGCTAAGGCCTCGGAGGTATCACCTTCTCCCAACTCTAAGACCCCAAGTGAACTTGAAAATCTTGCTAGTCTTAGAGTAGAAGATGAATTTCTCTCTTTGGAACGTTTTATGTCTAACATACAAGGGGAGACCAAGAAGTACTTTGATCATCTCATGATCCAATTGGGAGAGGCCCATGAATCTCTTGAGAAGAAAGGTGAGATCGAAAGAAGGGATGCAGATGAGATAGGATCCCTCTCTATGACTCTTGAAGAAGAGCATGATGGTAGAGTTTCTCTTGATGAGGAACTAGAATCTATTGAACAGTCACATAATGAACTTGTTTCTAATTATCACTAAGGAACGTGACCTTGAAACTAACTGAGGAGTTTGAAAAACTAACCAAGGCTCATAAAGCTTTGGAGAGTCAACATTCTTCCCTCAAAGAGTTGCATGAACAACTTCAAACTCAACTTAACAACCCTAGCACCTCTACTTCTTCTTGTGATCATGCAAATATTATTGAGGAAAATGCTAGGTTGAAGGATGAGCTAGCAAGTCTCAAGGGCAAAGGCCCTCAAGTTGAGAAGGTTGTGACCTATACCCCACAAGTGGTTGCCCCTAGCCCTCATGTGGTTATTGATAGACCACAATTGAGTGCTACAAGGCCACAAGTGGGCAAGCAAGGTCTTGGCTATGTTGCCAAGAAGAAGAAATAGAAGAAGAAGAGCAAGAAGAAGTCCAACAATGGTGCCTCGGGTGGTGTTGTCATTAGGGATAACATTACTCATAGCACACCCGCACAAGCTAACAATGTTGCTTCAAGTAGTGGTGTCATGAGGGGCAACACTACTCGTTGCATTTCTGCGGGAACTAACAATCCACACCATTTCTTATATGTTGATTATTATGGTGTTGTGCAAGCTAAATATGTTGGTCCTATCGAGGATTACATTGACTATACCATTTGGGTTCCAAAGACCCTTGTTGCTAACATGAAGGGACCCTCCTTGGGTCCTAACTCTAGTCAATGATCTCTTACAGGACTATGCTTCCGGTGGGTCTAAATGGATAATTGATAGTGGATGCACTAGCCATATGACTGGAAGCAAAGAGCTTGTGACGGAGTTGGCCCAAATGACATTCAAGAAACCGTCGGCTATGGAGACAAGTCCAAGTCTAAGGTATCAGGTTTTGGCAAGGTTGTGATTGCTCCTGATATCACTATGTGGACGTCATGCTTGTTGAATCCCTTGGTTACAATTTACTTTCAGTTTGATCATTAGGGAAGATGGGTTTCTCCGTCTTCTTTGATCCTGATATTGTGGTCCTTTTGAGGAGCAAGACTCTTGACGTCGCATATGTGGGACATGTTGAAAATGAGTTGTTCGTGGTGGACTTTTAGAAGTCTACCAACTCTCAAGCAATGTGTCTTTTCGGAAAGGCGGACGTGGGGTGGTTGTGGCATTGCCGCTTATCCCATGTAAACATGAGAACTTTGCAAAGTCTTCACAAAGGTGGCCTTATTGTCGGACTAAAAGAAAATGTTTCATTTTCCAAAGATCGCGTTTGTAGGTCTTGTGTTCAAGGAAAGATGCATGATATCTCACACGAGGCCAAGACTATTATTTCATCAAAGAGGATCTTGGAGCTTTTCCATGTTCATCTCTTTGGTGTCGTGCCCGAGGCAAGTCTTGGTGGCAAGAAATATTGCTTGGTGATTGTCGATGATTATTCAAGATACACTTGGGTTTATTTCTTCAAATGCAAGAGTGAGACTCAACAAACCATCATCGACTTCTCCAACCAAGTGCAACGTCAACATAATGTGAAAATCATGGCTATTAGGAGTGATAATGGTTTGGAGTTCAAGAACTACACTTTGAATGAATTCCTTCATGATGAGGGCATTCGTCATCAATACTCCGCCACTTACACCCCTCAACAAAATGGTGTTGCCGAAAGGAAGAATCGCACCCTCTTGGATATGGCAAGGACCATGTTGGCGGAGTATTCTTCTCCCCAATATTTATGGGCCGAGGCCATATCCACCGCATGCCACTCCTCCAACCGCCTCTACATCCGCAAGGGCTTGGAAAAGACTCCATATGAGATCCTCACCAGCAACAAGCCCAACGTCTACTACTTCCGTGCATTCGGTTGTAAGTGCTTTTATTTGATCAAGGGTGTTAGGTTGTCTAAATTTCATTCCAAAACTATTGAGGATATATTTTTTGGTTACGGTGCCGAATCCCACACTTCTAGAGTATTTGACAAAGCGTCACGGATTGTCATAGAATATTGTAGTATGTTTTCGAGGAAAATGATGGCTCCCAAGTGGCGCAATTTCATGTTTCTAATGTAGATGTTGAAATGCCTCAAGAAGCCACAGGAAGGATGGGTGTGGGATTTTTCCGCCCCATTGAGGGACACCTCATGGCGACTCGAGAAGGACTATGCTATAGTCAAGTGGAGCCCTCCTCTACAATAGAAGAACAAGCCAAGGATCCAAGTGATACACCTACCCAAGAACATGTTGAAGACCCTCCTCTTATTGACCAAGTTACTACGCAAGATGCCGCCACTCCTATCATTCATGCTAGTCAAGCTCAAGGCCAAGATCAACCATACACATCCTCCTCTCCTCAAGTTGAAGCTAGTGTTGAAGAAGTTTTTGATGATGATGATGATCAAGGCCAAGTTCGTCAAGACGAGGACCCAAATGATCAAGTGATCCCTCCTCGCAATAATGAGGAGATCGAAGCCCGTCGTGCTAGAAGGATAAGAAGGTATTTGAAGCATATTGATGCCCAAGATAACAAGGTCTTGGAAGATATTCAAGCTAGAAGATCCACAAGAAGGCAATTGGCACATTTTAATGAGCATCAAGCTCACATATCTATGGTGGAACCAAAGAAAGTGTTTGAAGATCTTGAGGACTCCGATTGGGTTGAAGCTATGCATGATGAGCTCAATAACTTTGAGCGCAACAAGGTTTGGAGATTAGTTGAGAAGCCCACAGATTGCCACAATGTTATTGGCACTAAGTGGATATTCAAGAACAAGAAAGATGAGCATGACATTGTTATAAGGAACAAGGCAAGATTGGTAGCTCAAGGTTACACTCAAGTTGAAGGCATTGACTTTGATGAAACCTATGCTCTCGTTGCTCGCCTAAGTCCATCTGTATCCTTCTTGCATATGCATCTTCGCATAATTTCAAATTGCAACAAATGGATGTCAAAAGTGCTTTCTTGAATGGTCCACTCAAACAGGTGGTATATGTTAAGCAACTGATGCATGTAAAATTCATACATAAACTTTGCATGTTATTACTTGTTTTTCCTACATATTAGCAACTTATATTCATGTTTTATAATGATTTGGGGGATTTTCTAAACAATCCCCCTTCTTTTGGTTCTAACCCTATTTTTCCAGAAAACGTACTTTTTAGTGTTTCGGACTTTCCGGGAGCTTAGGGACTCCAAAAAGGGCAAGGCCAAAGAGCATGGTTCAGAATTTTCGAGGTGAAGACCATGGGCCAAAGTAGAGGGCCAAAAGGCCAACCAGGTGGAAAAGAGGACCCTCCACGTGGCCAGATTCCTTGGCCGCGTGTGGGGCCCCCTTTTTGCCCCCGTGGCTCCGATGCCGTCTCCAAAAAGGGCAAGGCCAAAGAGCACGGTTCAGAATTTTCGAGGTGAAGACCATGGGCCAAAGTAGAGGGCCAAAAGGCCAACCAGGTGGAAAAGAGGACCCTCCACGTGGCCAGATTCCTTGGCCGCGTGTGGGGCCCCCTTTTTGCCCCCGTGGCTCCGATGCCGTCGATCTTTCTTCTCCCGAGTGTCTCGTGTGTTGGGAATATGCCCTAGAGGCAATCATGTATGATGTAATTCCCACTGTATTCATAAAGTTATTAAGTTGTCCTTGTGTTGAACATCTGATATATATCATTGAATATGTGATTCGATTGTGGAACTATGTATTCATGTTGTTCATACTAAATTGTCCTTGGTCATTAAGGTTGTGCTGGACACACACCCTAGACTAATGTGAGAGTTTGCTGATGACTCGGTTCCACTTGTCATGGGCATGGTGATGCCATTCCAACGCTCACGGACTTGGCTAAAGAGTTTAGCAAGTCAGACTGACCCACATTGAGATGCAACGAGCAAGTCATCATTTGCATGTCTCAATCAATGTAATCCTTATACCTGAGGTTGTCGCACAATCCGAGTTGTGGACCACCGACTTAGGTTCTGTCAAACGTTGTTCTGTGACAAGGCAACTATGAAGGCAGAGTTCGGGTCGAATGAGAAGCAAGCTGCGTGATGTGGATAATCAAGATGGTATTTTTCCCCTCCGAATGGAGAGATATTCTCTGGGCCCTCTCGAGTGATATGATTCAGGAAGCATGGCCATGCGCGACTCAGTTAAGTGTTAACTGTATCTGTTGACTAAGAGTTAGTCAGATGAATCACATATCACGGATCGAGAAGAGAGTCGAACTATTTAAGGGATGACGATAAATCGCCTATAGTTCGACAAGGTATATCGTGAGGCAAAAGGGACTAAGATGTAAATCACATTGGAAGGTATGTCGTCATGACTCAATGGGACTTGGGAGTCGGCACGTTCTGCTAGGAGCCGCTACCGATTGATCGATTGAGAGTCGGACTTTAATCGTGTCCAAGTCGCCATGAGCCTGCAGGGTTGCACACTTAAGAGCAGGAGCAATTGTATTGGTCGGGTTGGACCCGAACCGGAAATGGACTGATTTGTGAGTCGGACTCACAGAGGGAATGGGCCACAAGTGTTGTGAAGCCCATTACCATTCGCTATATAAAGAGGGGCGCAGGTTGCCCAGCGGGCACGTTAGTCCACTCCCATGCGTTGGGAACCCTAGCCCCACTCAGTCCAGTCGTCGCCTCGGACCTAGCAGTCCGCCGTCGGAGCTCCTCCTCGTACGTGTGGATACCGGCAGAGGTGCTGTACGTTCAGCACTTCGACGTTTGCGGGATCGGATCGGCTGGATCGGATCGTGGACTGCACTGCCCCGACGTGCTTCACCGATAATCCGCAACCGCACGTCTAGTGGTAATCATCGTGGCCTTATACCTCGGCTAGATCTTGGAAGTACCGCGTAGGAAAAAAGTTTGTTTATCTCTACGCGTTCCAACATCGTGACCTAAAAACGGCTATATAAAGGGTCCCATGGCCTTTTCGAGAAGGAGGCGGCGCCGAGAGACGAAACCACAAAACAGAGAGACAGAAGGCTGCCGCCGGAGAAGATCGGAGGGGGGAAACGCCGCCGGGATCACCCCCAGAGGGCTCCACCCCCCTCCGGCGTGTTCATCATCAACATCTACAGCAAGATCAGCTCCATCTCTCCACTGTAATCTCTTGGCAAACACGATGTATGATGCAATACTATATTCCCTTGACGTATTGTGTCTCCCCGTCTATATTTGAGTAGTGAATTGTTCTTGGCAATGGTGAAATAGTTCGTTGATTGGTTGCATACAAGTTTGTTATCTTCTATGATTGTCTTTATGTACAATATATGAGTGCACGCATATGTTGGGGAATGCATGTAAGGTGATCACCGGTAGCATAATGGAGTGGTGGTGACTTGGGAGTGACAGTAACCTGAGACCGAGCCACAAAGTTAAGTTATTGGGGGATATATATAGGGGACCTTAGAACGTAAGGCTATGGTGGGACTTTATGTCTTAATCAATCTTGTGCAGTCATTTACTTGGCAACATGATCCATCATAAGGGGTTATAGATCATTTACTTGACTATACCTATTCATGGCTCCTTCCTAGAAGAAACAACTAAGACTAAAACATGTGCTTCACTAATTGTGACAACCACACGAACAAAACACCTATTGCTAGAACACTTGCTCCCTTGAGATACTTGAGATATTTGTTGCTTGCTACTTGTGAAACTTGCTTAGAAACTTGCATTTTAAACTTGCTTCACTAGTTACTAGACAAACCACGCTCCACGTCACTTGCTTTTAATTAGTTAGTTCCTTTTAGTCAAACTTATTGCTTTGCATAAACAGCCATATAAGAGGGTTATAGGGCTTTAGAGAATAGATAGCTTACCTTCAGCTCCTCGTGGGTTCGACACTCAAATACTTATCGAAAGGTACTACAATTGATCTCCTGCACTTGGGAGTCATCAAGAACTTTTCTAGCGCCGTTGCCGGGGAGCGTTGTGCTAAGCTTTTATTCTTGTTTGCATTGCATACTAACATATAAACCTAAAACACAAAAAAAATATAAAATGGAAAACAACCAAACAATTTTAGAACTGTATAATATCTACCTTGAATTAGGACATGAAGTGTTTGAGGAGAAATTGAAAAATTATTTGCACAACAATCATATTTGTGGTAGTACTAATTCTTTGAACACCTTTATTGCTAAGGAAAACCTTGAGCTTGGGGAAGTTTGTCTTGATGAATATGATATTTTTAGTCCCCCTACTATTGAGGATAAAAATGATATACTTGCTGATTCTATGGAAAGTTTTAAGATTGGGGTAGTTGGTTTTGATGAGCATGATATTTCTAGTTCCCCAAGCTTGGAGGAGAAAATTCACTTTGATGATACTATGCCTCCTATATATGATGATTGCAATGAAAATTATGAATGTTTAACTCCCACTATCACTAATGAGGATTTTACTTATGTGGAGAGTAGTGATTCTTCTATGCATGTGGCTCATGATAAGAATGTTTTATGTGATATTCATATTGTTGAATCTATTCATGATGCTACTGAAAATTATTATGAGAGAAGGAAACATGGTTACACATATTTAAACAATATTAAGTTTCCCCTCTTTATGCTGAAAGTATTGAAGTTGCACTTGCACTTGATCTACCTTTCTATACTTGCTATTATGTGCTTCTTTTATTTGTTTCATTACAAAATGTCAATGCATAGGAAATGGGTTAGACTTAAAAATAAATTGTTTAATATTTTTTGGTGTGTTCCTTATGCTTTAATTTCCTATTCGGTTTGAGCACACATTTATGTCTTTACAACATGTAAAATGCCTTTACCTACTGTTATGTATCATTTAGTTTAAGAATTTCATTTTATAAAAAATTTGGGAAAGTAAATGAGAAGGATGAGTAATAGAGAAGTTGGGGTCGACCTTGAACATGTGTTGTTCATGCCAATGAAACCATTGCAAAGTCTCTATCATTAAAACTTTTTCCAAAGCTAAAAACAATAAAAATATTAGTTCACTACTGTAACATCACATTTCTGTCTTATTTCTTGTAACACCTGGGGTGTTCCCCCTAAGTTAGAAAGTTGGTTGTTTTTCTTTTTTTTGCATTGCATCACATGCATCATATGCATTGTACCCTGTTTTCAAAACAACTCAAAAGTTCAAACCAATTTAAACTTTCTAACATGTCCAAAATTTCCAATTAAAAAGTTGCAAACTAAACAACTCAAAATGTTTCCAACAGTTTGAATTTGAATAAAATAAAAAATGCTTGATAATAAAACCCCTTTTATTAACACCCTAATGGTAAATTCAAATAACAAATTCAAATCAAATCATTCATAATTGACATGTTCCAATTGTAGTTTAAAAATTAAAATATTGCAAACATTTAAATTCAATAAATTTCATGGTTGTTTGAGCTTATTGGATAAAGTTGCTTAAACTTAAAACTCCAATCTATATGAAACCCTATTTGAATTTCAAATAGCAATTTCAAACTAATTGGCATTTTTCAAATTGTTGAAAATAAGTTAACATACCTTGATATTGCTGTTTTGTAAATCAAATAAAAAAATATTTCATCAAACTAAAACCCTAACATCTAATTCTATGTTTCCCTCCTTTCCTTCCCTACAAAAAAAAAGAGAGAGAGAACAAAAAAAAAACAGAAACCTTTTGAGCTAGGGGGAGGCAGGCCATTTCTGGCCCACCTACAACCCCGAAGGAAGCCCACCAAGCCAACACAGCCCCCTTTCTCTGTTTCTCTTCCTCCCGTCGCTTTCCTTCTGTACGACATGGACAGGAGGTGACCACGTCGCCTCCAATCGACACCACCACGGCCACGCTGCCCCTCCATAAAGCCCCCTCCCTCCTGGAAACCTAGCCTCTCCCTAACCCTCCCTCTCCAGCCATCGCCGCCGCCACAAAACCCTCTCCACCAAGCTCTGTTTCCTGTTCTACGCAGCAAGACCACCATCATCGGCATGCTCGACGGCGCCGGACTCCCTCCGTCAACTACGAGCCAGTCCGAGGCCTCCCGGAGCACTGCAGCGACTTACATGTCTTCCACATGCGGGGAACCAGCACGACATCGACGTTAGCGGCGGAGACGTCCCCGACGGGCAGCGGCATATCTGCTCCGATTTCGGTGTCCTCGGTCCTCCTCCGTCACCCCCGACGTCGTTCACGGCTGCTGGGTGAGCACTCTGTCCGATTCCCGCCGTTCCCCTTGTCCGTTTCTTTCTGTATTGGACGTCGTCGTCCGCTCCGTTTCTGTGTCTGCCATGAACTACCTGCAGCTCTAGCTCGTGTACGTACATGGGGTTCGATCGCTGCACTCCCTTTCCCGCACGCTATCCCTCCCGCACACCACGCACACACACACTCGGCTGCACCCACCCGCACGAGTTACTCCCGATTTGTCGGAAATCCCCGTGAGATCCCCGTCCAGCTGCTGCCGATCTTGATCGCTGTGGTTCGGTGTCTGAACCTTCCTGACGAAGTTCAGTTAGCATCAGTAACATACAACATCTTCCGACGGAGCTGTATAGTTTCACAAACACAGATGCAGCCCACTGGCGCTGTTCCTTGCGCGCACCACGGTAGACCGCGGGTTTGATCCCCTCTGCCGCATAAAAAGCCCCCTTTTTCTTCTTCTTTTCCGCGCGCAGCCCTGGGCCCATCTGTCATCCACCCCCACTGCCACCTCACCTTCCACACACGCCACTTTGGCACCACGCTGGCCGTGGCCCACTGTCAGCCAGCGTGGGTGGCCCTGCCTCTGTAGAAAAGGCCCTGTTCTGTTTCTTTTAAATGGTAATTTGAAACTTAAATATTGCAAAATTAATATCTCCTTCATTTCAACTTCAAATTGCACAAATAAAATATGCATCCCAATCAGAAAATCCTGAAATTTTCAAATATGCAGTTTGTTTACTGTTTTGAACATTTCAAATGTTTTCAAAAATTCAAATTCAAATAACTATTTCAAATTTGGTCAAAATCATAACTAATTCAAATTTAATTCAAATGGAACATATAAAATATGTTTTCCATCCAAAATTTCATACTCTTTCCAAATATAACATTTGTTTTCTGTTTTGGATAAATAAAATTGATACAATTACTTAATGCTTTAGTTAAACCATTTAAATGGTGAAATTCATAACTTGCTCAATTAAAATCCAATTTCAACAAATAAAATATGTTTTCCACTCAAAATGAAACCACCTTTCTGAATATCAACTTTGTTTTGCAATTTGAACAATTGAAATTGATGTCATTTAAAAATGCCTTAATTAATTAATTAAAAGTCCTAATTAATAACTTTCACATGCTTGCTCCAAATTGAAAACCCAAAACATGAAACCCATCCAAAATTAAATGCTACACTTGAATATCAACTTTGTTTTCTGGTTTGCAATATTTAATTTGGATAATTGTTTCACCCCTTATTTAATGCATTTAAATTGGTAATATGCTTAACTAAATCATTTAAAATTGTTTTCCAACATGTAAGATATGTTTTCCATGCAAAATTGAATAAGCTTTCCAAATATCAACTTTGTTTTCTGTTTTGAATAATTTAAATTGCTGAAAACAACTGTTTCCTAATTAATGCATTTAAAATTGCCAAATTAATAACTTGCTCATTTTAAATCCAAATTCAACAAATGAAATATGTATTCCATCTAAAATTTTGTGTTCTTTCGAAATATGAATTTTGTTATCTGTTTTGAACAATTAAAATGGGTGAAAACAATAAATGCTTGTGTAACTCATTTAAGAAGCCAAATTTCATAACTTAATAAATAAAATTCCAAACTTGGTAAACAACATATCAAATTGAAGCTATTGTTGTTTTCTCATTGTTTTCCTCATCCATGCATCATTCTAATCAACTTTCACATGATGGTTATTTGTAGATTATTTAATTCAACATTAATTCATGGGTTTTCCATATGCAATCCAAATTGCATATGGGCCCATTTAAATATGTTTACCATGTCAACTAGTTTATCTTTGATGCATCCTTAAAGTTGTCATGCATCCATATCTTGATCATGCTGGATCTTTTGCCGTAGTAGTAATTATTGCATCCGGTGTTTGTTCTAGTTCGTTGCTTCTTCCCGGATAGGACGTTGAGATGATGTGAGCAACGACAAGTTCTTCGGATGTACCTCTACTTGCTGGATTCCAGGCAAGTATACTCACTTGCTGCCTATGGCTGCCTTTCATCACTTGTTACCGATTCTTCCCGTTGCCTTTATTCTAGCTTTATGATTCGATGCTTGTGTCTCGATCCTATAATATGTTTACCTTGCAGCCATGATATAGCCTTCCTTCCACTTCCTATTAACTGTTGTTTGTTTACCTTGTCGGCCCTCGTGTCGTAGTTGCATGCTTAGTGCTGTTTGTGCTCGAGTCTTGTTGTCCGTCTTATCACCTGTTTAGTTTGATAGTTGGGTTTCAATTCAATCAACAACATGTTAATGTTTTGGGTAATAATAATTTGATGATAAGGCACCGGCAGGAGGCCCGGCGTGGTTTTGAGGCCTGCTAGTGTCGACCCTAATTAGGAAAAGGGTCTTGTCCATTGATCCATGATGAGCGCACTAACCGCATGTGGGAAGCGAGTATGGGCGCCCCCCGCAATTCTGATTCGATTCGCATCTCGTCCAAATCGCCACACTTAGTTCGGGCTTTCCATTTGATGCATGCATATGCAGGTGCGAACCCTTGGCGCCAGGGTGGAACTTTTGTAGTCGGCATTTAGGGCGGCGTGGTCTTAGAGTGCTATGAGGGTCCCCCTTTTCTTCGTGGGGGCTCGATTAGCCGCGCACGCACAGCACGTGGTTCTTTGGGCTTGATGCAAAGAAGAATTGGGTTGTGTTGAGTACCTCGCTTGGTGGGTTGATCCCCCGTCTGGCGGGTTATTCTTACGTGTATGGCCAAATTGGTGCATCCCTGCAGGGTTAAATCTTCTCGAGAAGCTGTGTTGTCCGCGGTTATGGATGACTTGGTGAAAGTGTTGGCTAACAAGTACTCAGACAACTTACACTTAACGATGATAACTTGACTAGTAATATAGATTACTTCCACCATAAACCTGAATGCCACCTTAATCAACCGTGTGAGTTTCCTTGGGTCGCTTCCTTAGTAGGGGGTAACATTGGATGGGTATTGTTTGGTGAGTAGTTATAGTTCGTTCTGATACGCTATCTTATCCCTTTCTTTTAGCCGGATGTTGTAGCGTGTTTCTGTAGTTAGTTAGTGCAGCCCGCTGCCGCTTCTTTGCAATAATCCCTTCCTTTCCGTTGTACCCAAAGTATTTGTATCTTGTGACGATTGGTTACGCTGGTAACTTGTGAGTATGGTTTATCCACTTGCCAGTACTTAACCGTACTGACCCACGAATCCCTTTCGTGGCTGCATATTCCATATTGCAGTCAACAGGTTTGAAGTCTGACGACGTTAGCTTGGGAATCCCTCCGGCTTGGCCTGGGCAGGGATTGGACGCCATCGGTTATCTTCAGGACTCTTAGTCCAATTTGTATCTTGTCCGTAGTCGGACACTATGTTGTTTCTTCCGCTGTCTTTTGGACCTTTGTATTGTATCAGTTGTATCCTTGACTCGTTTGAGTCGTTTTTTATATATCTTTTCTGTTGTTGTTGCGGAATATTCGTGAACTGTTGTAATGTTATCACAAGTGGCAACCTGGAATCGATTATTATGTGGATTTTGGCGGAAATGCTGAAATTTGCATAGTGCCCGATCTCGGGGCGTCACATTTCTCATCTTAAATGGCAAGAATAATCTTATATGAGAGATAGGATTAAACAATAGTAATTAGCTGTCAAGAAAACATATTCCTGAACTTCACTGCGAAAAATGTTTAAAATCACAGAAGTGGAATTTTGACCTGGTAATTTACGACAGCAATATTTAGTTATCACTACATATTTCATTAGTTTTAAGTTTTCTGATTTGAGCAACTTAAGTGCCTCTAAAAATTCACTCTTTACGGGCTGTTCAGTTTTTGGCAGATTATGTCTTTATTTTGCATTGCTCTCATTACTTGTGTTTTGTGTGGTTCTTTTGATCAAGGAGCAATGCACAACTGTAGTAAGAGTAGTTAATATTTAGAATCAACTCATGATGTGTCTTTGCTGTACCTATGTGGATTTTATTTATGGAGGCACTAACCCCTCTAATCAAGTTTTATGTTGAGATTTGTGTAAGAAGAATTTTTCAGGAGGAAGAGTTGAGTGAGATGAACAAAGATCAAGAGGGACAACCAATCAAGCTTTGGGATGTACCCCTGGGCTCACCCTACATGTATCAAATAAGTACAAGAATCCAAGCTTGGGGATGCCGAGCCACCTCACTCCAACCATCATGATGTTAAGTAAGAAAAGCCTAGCTATACGGCTATCAATAAAGCGCTTTACGGGAGGCAACCCGGTTGTTTTTGTTTGGATTTTACTAGTGTCCTATTGCTGTCTCAAGAGGTTAGTTTTTTTGTTTTAATTCTGGAGTTTTCAATAAAGAGTCAAGTCAAACCCATTTGGACTTATAAGTTGCTATCCTAGTGCATGAAATTTCTGTTTCAGCACGAGTCTGCTCATCGTATGATTTTACGTTTTTTATTGGTATGTCGGATTGAGCTAATTTTTTAGTATGTTCTGAAAATTTTCGTCCTCTGTAAGCACAAAAATTGGCTTATTTTTTGGACGATTCTAGATTGGGGAAAAACGTTTGTTTTGCTGCTGTTGCTTTTCTGGACAGATTCTGCCTTCTTTTGTTTTATGCACTCTTTGGGCTTGGGAATCGAATTTCCATGATTCTTTCAAGCAAGAGAGTGAACATACAACATAATTAACCTTATTGTCTATCTACTGGAGCATTTGATTTGAAATTTTGCACAGCAAGCATGTGATTTATTTGTCCTTGCTAATCTCACCCCACAGAAAAAGAATGGGAGAAACATGTTTTGTGAAGTTTTTTCACAGGGAATAGAGGAGCTGCGCCTCAAGACATCCAAGAATGGTGAAAGCCATAAGCTTTGGGATGTGATGAACACCCCACTGGAGCTACACTCTTTTGGTTAGCACACGTCTACTTTCTGTTTTTCTAAGCAAAAGCATTTATCGTGGAGACTTGAAGCGTCTAGTTTTGTTTTTATTTTTGTTTTGATAAGACCACACCTGAGCTACTAGAGTTTTGGGTTGGAATGTATTGGATGCTAGTATTATAACTTGGAATAGGGATGCCATGGTTGATTTGAAGATCTACATATGTTTGCATGATTTATAGGCTTTTTATGTGTAGAAATTTGCAATAATGTTGTCTTGAGCTATCTCTTATTCATGTCCTTGATGTTAATTGCTGGTTTATTTATTTTGTCATGAAATGAGTAGTTCTATGGACATATGAATGCATAGTAGCTGGTCAACTATCTCCCTCTTGCTAGCAAAAAATTTAAAAATTCCAACAAGTATAAACTTGTTTCCAACACTCCTTAGCCAAGTATTTCCAGTGAGTCCACCATATCTTCCCATTAGTTTCATTGCTATTCCGAGTATGTTCACCATGTTATTGTGTTATTTATGTTCTAAATTAAGATGTTCACTTTATTAATTGTCATGGGTTGAACTTGGGATAGGACTCTCACGAACTTTTGAAGACACACTTTACTTTTTATGCATCTAATAAACATGACACAATAATGGGAGCCACAAGTTTTGCGTTTGACAAGTGTGTGGTTGGGAGCTAGCTATAGATGTGTATCACCGGAAAGCTTTCAACATTGCACAAAAAATTTACATTTGGTTGATATCATGTAATTTTGTTTTTGGACTCCTGCCATGCCGAAATAAAATAGAGGAATAGTAAGTTTTGATGAGTAAGTATCTATATGACTAGAGAAACACATTGGGCCGCTAACCAAAGCCTTTGTGGAGGGGTTCATCAGAGAATAGGGTGAGGCCTTTGTGGCGTTGAGTAGGCCTTCATGGCGAGCTCACACCCCTCCAACGAGACGTACTCCCTTTACAATGAGGAAATCGGGAATACATCGTGTCTCTGTGTGCTTCCTATCGGTTATCTCGTTCCCTTACCCTTTACTCACTTGTGTTGCATTTATTGTTGTACTAGTTGCATTAATTGCTATCCTTGTCATATAGGTAAATTCACCTTAGTTGCACTAACTAGAGAATTTATCTTTGAGTCAAGCCTAATTGTGAAGAAAAATTAAAATTGGTCGTAGCACCTATTCACCCCCCTCTAGGTGCCCATACTATACTTTCAATGTTCCATGTTGTTTTCATGTCATATGCTACATGTTTCTTATACACTTTATGTAATTTTTATGGATTTTCTGGGACTAACCTATTGACAACATGCCACAGAGTCAGTTCCTGTTTTGTGCTGTTTTTAGTTTCAGAAAAGTTGTTCTGGAAATATTCTCGGAATTGAACGATTCAAAAACCAGAAGTCTTAGAATTCCTGGAGGGTCAAGGAAGTCCAAAGGAGACCTCGAGGGGGGCCCTCGAGCCCCCCACACCATGTCTGGGCGCGGGTGGGCCCATGGCCACGCCGGGAGGTGGTGTGGGCCCCTTGGGCGCCCACCGCCGTCGCCTTTTCGCCTATATATGTCCCCTGATGCATAAACCCTAAAGAAACCGTCCCCCTTCCACGAAAAGTTTCGTAGCTCCGCCGCCGACAAGTTTCGGGTGACATAAATCTATGTTCCGACACCCTGCCGGGACGGGGAAGTGCCCCCGGAGCCATCTTCATCGACTCCACCGCCATCTTCATCGCCGTTGATGTCTCCTATGATGAGGAGGGAGTAGTTATCCCCCGGTGCTGAAGGCTCTACAGTAGCTATGTGTTTCATCTCTCTCTCCCATGGTGTGATCTTTATGTGATCATGAGCTTTGTAATCTAGTTGAATAAGTAGATGTTAATCTTCATCTGTTATGCTACTCAAGTGGTTTTGTTATGAGATCTCCGTAGACACTTTGATCACGGTGTAAAGGTGACAGTGTGTGCACCGTGTGATTTAGCATGATATTTATATCTTGTGTTGTATGACCCTATGAAATTGTGACGTTTGTTTAGTACTGATTTGGGGTGCTCATAGTGACAGCGTGGGGTGCCCTAGAGAGGGAATACGGACTTGAGTTGTGCTGTTACAGTCCTACGCAAGAATTGGTGTTCGTTATTCGACCGGAGAGTGGTTCGGAGTAGCATAGTGAAGAGATGATATTTATGCATTCAATTATGTTATCATTGTTGAGAGTGTCCACTAGTGAAAGTAGGATCCCTAGGCCTTGTTTCTAAGCATTGAAACACCGTTTACAATCAGTTCTGCTACATGTTTTCTTGCTGCCATTTTTATTTCAGATTGCTATTATCACTTATAATCATCCATACTACTTGTATTTTACTCTGTCTTCTCGAACTATTGCACCTATACAACTGACAATTGTATTAGGTGTGTTGGGGACACAAGAGACTTCTTGTATCGTGATTGCAGGGTTGCTTGAGAGGGATACCTTTGACCTCTACCTCCCTGAGTTCGATAAACATTGGGTGATGCACTTAAGGGAAACTTGTTGTTGTTCTACAAACCTCTACACTTGGAGGCCCAACACTGTCTACAAGAATATAAGCGTGCATTGACATCAAGGATGTCTGGGATCGAGCGAGAAGCACGCGTAGGTGAAACTCCAGAGACTGGTGTATCTCCGGATAGTCTCCGGAGTGAGACCAGTGGGTGACACCACGTTCCATATTTAAATTCTTATCAGGAATGTCCCATACCGGAGACTCCGGTGTATCTCCAGATTGTCTCCGGTGTGAGACCAGTGGGTGACACCACTCGCATGACTCAACTTCTCCTTAGAAAAACTCCACACCGGAGACTCCGGTCAGGCAGACCGGAGACTCCAGCCTGGAATAAAATTCCAGCAGGAATTTCTCTATTGATCTTTGTCATTTTTGATACTCAATACCACCATATGAAATATTATCGATAGACCCTGAAAAACATCGACACACTTAAGAGTATACGTGTGTTGTTAACAAACATCCAAAACAAGATGATTTAGGTGCAATTGCACTTTCAGTCATTCCTACCCCTCCCCACTCTTCCAAGCTCCTCCAGCGCACGGATCTACTGCCACCGCGCTTCCGCCTAGGCTAGCATCACACTGGATCGCGCCCCACCACCCAGATGGCCGCCGGCCCGACGACACCGCGGTGAAAGTGCCCTCCTCCGGCGATAAATCCCCCCTCCGCCACTGAATCTTTGAGCCGCTGGTGCGGTGATCCCTCCGTCGCCGATTCGAGCAGAAGCCTACAACGCCCGTGCACCAACGCCCGGCGGAAGCATAGCAACCACCGCGCGCAAGGTGCTCGATGGAAATCCTCAAAGGTATGCGCCGACGCCGATTTGCCCTCTCCATGATTGAACTCGTAGTTGTACCCAAATAAGTAACATTTGTTGTATAGATGAGTTCATCTTATGATTCGTCCGAGGAAGAATGAGACATGTAAGAGGAGGACATAGCCATTCTTTTGGCATTGCGCGCTAGGAAGAGGTGGAAGTATGGGGGATCTACTACGGGTAGAGAGAGATTATGGAGGGAAACGACTCGATGGGCACAACAAGTTGATGAGCAACTACTTTGTGGAAAATCCCATTTATCCCGATAGATATTTTTGACGTCGTTTTCGAATGGGCACCGAATTATTCAAGGACATATCAAAGGTGGTGATGAAGCATGCCGATTTTTCCAGCAACGGAGGAATTCCGCCGGAGAACTTGAGCAAAGCACTTACCAAAAGGTGACCGCCGCCTTGCGTATGTTGGCATACGGTATTCCGGCGGATCTAGTTGATGATCACGTGCAATGGGTGAAAGTCAAGCTATCATGTGCGTGAACGTTTTTCCTAACCTAGCCATCGCCAGGAGATTGGCGACTAGGGAGAGGAACTTCTACCCCCGATCTCCACCAGCCACAGCGTTGGTCACATCTCCCTCCAACTGCTGCTCCGGCGCCAGGAGGGAGAGTGGACCTCGTTCCTCCATTCTGTAGTTAGGGTTTGGTTTTGTAGGTTGTGGTGCGTCGTTGGGGTGGTGGGAGCGGCGCTCCGACGAATAAATCTGGGTCAACTCTACTCCCACACCGGCGGCATCCTTCACGGCGACGTCTCGGAATTGATGGCATCGTGTGTTCGCCGATCTTTCAGATCGGTGGTGTTAGGGTTCATGGATGGTATCGGCAAGGCGGTGGCGGCGATCCCATCGGGTGTGTTTCTCCTTCTGTTCTGGCCCCGTTGTTGCGGCGTTGTCTCCGACGCCATGGTGGAGCAGGGAGGATTTGTCATCCGGGAGTACGCGCAAACGGCTGCCTGCGCAGTTAACAGCTGGAAGATGGTGCATCTTGTGCTGGGTTTGTGGATGGAGGTGGCAGTTCTGGTTTCTTCCTTTGACGTTGTAGTCGTGCAGGGATGTCAGTTCTGGAGTTCGATGGTGTGTCCGGGGACACGTTGTCCGGTCTGATTCGTTCAACGACAGATCAGCGATGGAGCCGCGTCGAGCTCGAGTGAAGAGGTGATTTGTCTTCTCTCTTGGTGGTCGCTTCGGTGGTACCGAAGGAGATGGACAGGCGCTGTTTTTTTTGCATAGGATTATATTATCCTTTCAGTACTGTAATATCGATGTTTACATGTCTTTATCGTATGAATGAGAACGTATTACCTTGCAAAAAAAGAAGAAAACACTATCATGTGTGTGAAGCGCTTCATGGTAGCAGTTATGGAAGTGTTCGGTACTGAATACTTGAGATCCCCCAATGCTCAAGACACGGCTAGACTTGATGAGTTCAACAAAGCACAGGGCTTTGAAGGTATGCTCGACTTTATTGATTTTATGCACTGGAGTTGGAAAATTTGTCCAGCAGCATAGAATGGACAATTCAAGGGGGAGAAAAAAGATTCCACTATAATTCTTGAAACCGTGAAAAATTATGAGACTTAGATTTCGTATGCATTTTTTGTAATGACTATATCTTGCAATGACATCAATGTTATTCATCGATCACCATTGATGAACCAAATTGCTAACATTGAACCGTGTGTGCACGCATAGCCAATGTGAACCTACTATCTTGCGGATGACATCTATTCAAGGTGGCAATCATTCGTGAAGCTGGTCAACAGACCGCAAGGTAAGAAACAATGTGCTTTCTATAATGCACAAGCAGTAGCTAGGATAGATGTAGAGAGAGCATTTAGAATCTTGCATTCCCAATTGGTATCGTGAGAAGACCGGATAGATTTTAGGATCGAGAGATCTTTTGGTATATTATAACCGTTCGTACGATCATAGGTAACATGATCATAGAGAATTAGAAGAGTATTTCATCTATGATTATGGACAAGAATTAGATTATTTCATCTACGATTTGATGGGAAGAAGAGAGTATTTAATAAGGCTTAAGAGCATCAATAGATTAAGGCTAAGGCTTTCGATCTTTAAGACAATTAATATGAGAAGGAGACAATTAATATGAGAAGGAGGGAGTATTTTATCAGGCGCGCTTTAGGACATCACTTATGCTACACTATCGTAACTTCTCTTTTTCACATCAATATCAATATGATTAAAGCTAACTGACATGAATTAATTTACAATTTACAAGTAAATTTTATGCACATACGAAATTATGAGGTATTACTTTTCTTTCTACAGTAACCTTAGTATAGCTATAGTTTAATTTCTTTCGCTACAGTTTCTGACTTTATTTCTTTGTTTCACACTAGCTTGCACTGCGTAAAATACTTTGTAAAATAGGTGACTTCCCTACTTCACGTTAGGAGTCATTGGTTACAGATGCTCTAACTAAACATTTAATTTGGAAATTTGAGGGTGAGTAGTTGGTTTTCTTTAGCTTGGCTATATTTTTATCTTGGATTTAAAACTGGAAGTGTCAACAATTTTCGTGGGCTGCTCCATTTCAAATTTTTTTAGAGGCTACAACAGTAGCACTGGACGACTCTCACCGTCTCTCAGTCTTACTGGCGAGCACAAGTAAGGCAACACAAGTTCCATATATATAAAAAACGGTATATTTGCCGATGGCAAATGTGAAACCTAAAGACTGTTTCTAATCTTCGTGCTTCTGGACTTAACAATTGTAGTAGATTCTTTATTTGTCCAATTACATTGAAGAAAAATAACAAAACGGTCGATCGTTCTAGCCAACTAAATTCGCAAACAGCTCCGTTGCTGCATAGCAGTATTCCAACTTGGTAAAAAAGATAGGGAAATTTTTGATTATTCAACGTCAAATGGAATCATGGCCAACAGCCATTGGAATTTGATCTAGAATTCAAAAAATCCCAATGCGATAAAAGACTTGAATCCTAGAATTCCTATTCAAGAAATTTTTGGGCCCTTAGGCGCTATTGTACCCAGTATATCGAATTAGTCTAACCTGCCCGAGAAAAAAAAAAGTACAACCGAAGAGAACCAAAAGAGAAATCGAAGAAAGATCAAATAAGTTGAAGCAGGCAAGTCCAATGGCTGTGGAGTCAGATTAGATAACATGTCAATCAGCACAGGTCCGGCGAGCCGGATCCTAAGACTGGGGCGACAAAAATCCATGTCATCATCCTCCGTTCAGGCAAATCTCGGAACAGTACTCTTGCGAAAAACTGGGGAAAACAAGTCGTTTGCTGGATGCAGATCAAAAAAGACGGTGCCTTTTGCTACAGATGTGCGTGCTGCAGGGGAGAAGACCCCGGCCGGAGATGCGGCCAGGATGATACAGCTCGTCCCCTGCAACGCAGCGATCGTTCTGCGCCTCCAGAACAAGGCCACCAAGAGTTGATCCCTCTCGAAGCCGAAAGAAGAGGCTACCAAACAAAAAACACAGACACGAAACGAGCAATCTGAAGATTGTTTCACAAACAGGAACGAGCAAATCTGAAGAAATACGAAGATCGCTTCCGCCGTCTAAACTAAAAGCTTAGAGAGAAAAAATTCCGCCGTGCAAACAAAGCGGAGAGAGATGAAAAAAACAGAGGCTGCTCGTGGAGGCGGCGCTGCGAGGTAGGGTTCGATGTGAGGGGTTTGGTGCGCTTATAAAAGCGAGCCGGGTGGTTCGACAAGCCATGGTGCCCATACGTATGGGCTGAGGCCCATATCTTTTGTCACGGCCCTCCGTCTCGTGCTGTTGCCCTTTTGCACTTTAAACGCAGCCCACCAGGACTCGGTACGATTTGCATCTGAACGAGTATCGCTGGGCGGAACAAATAGACAATAATCACCCTCTCGGTTAGGGTTCTGTGCTCCGGGATGGGCCTTCACCTGGATCCGACCCGGAGACCTCTTCGTCTACTCGGGCTGATAAAGGGGATACCTAGCGTGTCCACCCGGCCTTGGTACGGGAGTTTTTTCGGTGGCTTGGATCTCGGCGACGGAACCCTAGGTGGCTGTTTCTCGAGCGGAAGATGGCAAGCAAGAGTTCGATCGGAGAAGGAAAGGAGAGAGCGGAAGAAGGATCGGAGATTGAGGATATCTTTGGGCACCTGCAACTAAACGAAGATGAACTCGATGACGTGATTGTGGGAGAGGAGGAAATTAAGGAATACAAGAAGGAAGCGCGGTGGCTGGCCATTGGGAAAGTGCTCACAACGAGATCGTTTAGTGGAGTTGCGCTGTTTGAGAAGATGAAAAGCGTCTGGAACTTGGCACGAGAACCTGGTTTCCGTGAAGCGGGTGAAAATTTATTTATTTTTCAGATGCATTGCTTGGGTGACTGGAAGAAGGTAGTTCATCAAGGTCCATGGACTTTTAGAGGCTGGGGTGTGATGTTAGAGGACTATGATGGCCTGGTTGATCCAGAAGAGGTGGTTTTTGGAGGGATGACAGTTTGGGCTCAGATTCACGGCATACCGGAGCTATTTCGCAAACCAGAAGTAGTTGATGGCTTGGCAAGGAGGATTGGGAAGGTGAAAGAGGTCCAATTGAGCCCTCGGCTGTTTTTTGAAGGGAACTACGTTAGGCTGCGGGTGAGTATTGACGTGTCAAAACCGCTACCGAGAGTGGTGTCCCTTGCGTTACCTGAAGGACGCAAGATCCTGTTGGTTAAATATGAGAAAGTTCCTTTCTTCTGTAAACAATGCGGTCACATTGGGCATGACCATGAGGAGTGTGGAGACGGAGTGTGGGATGCGAGTAAGTTCCAGTATGGGCTTTGGATGATGGCAAAGAGGAGAGCGATGGCACCCGTGGAAGAGACCCGTAGGTTTATTCCAACACGTCGGGGGAGAGGTGGACGCGGTAGAGGAGGGAGCGGTGCCTCGGTATCGCATAAGAGATCTTCTGGAGAAGCAGAGTTGGATGATGATCTTGATGACACGGCTCAAAGCCCCTTGAAGCAGGCAGACGACCAAGCAACAAAGGCTCCAAGGAGTAATACAAGCAGGAGGTTAAACATGGATGAAATAGTGCCGGAAGAGAAAGATACTGAGGATGGCAGTGTGACGGGTGTAGAAGAACAGGTAGAGGGTGCTATTCCACCCCCTCCGCCAAGTTATGTGTCGCAAAGGGAGCGCACGAAGTTACGCAGAGTGGAGACTACAGTTAAGGTTATGGGAACCTCGGCGGCCCCCAATGATGAGGGGGACCGCCGGTCCCAATGAGTACTATGGGGTGGAACTGCCGCGGTTTGGGCGACCCCGCGACAGTTCATGAGATGCGCGATCTCGCGCGAATTCATTCGCCTGCAATCTTGTGTGTTATGGAGACGCAGATTGCGAAAGCAAGAGTAGAAGGATTGACCACCACACTTGGGTTTGATGCCTCATTTGCGGTGGGTAGCTCGGGGAGAAGTGGTGGTTTGTGCATCTTTTGGAAGCAGCCGATGGACTTGGTTTTAAGAAACTATTCCAAATATCATATTGATATGGAGGTGAGAGAAGCAGGCAAAGAACCATGGCGTATGACAGCCTGGTATGGAGAGGCGAATAGGAGCCTCCGGTATAGGACATGGAACATGATGAGATTTCTAAGGGCAGACTGTGATCTGCCGTGGGTTTGTATCGGCGATTTCAATGAGGTTCTACGACGAGAAGAACAGATGGGGCCAAATGACAGGGAGCAGTGGCAAATTAATAATTTTCGTGAGGCAGTGGATGCGTGTGGCCTTTGTGATATTGGATATCGAGGATTAGATTGGACCTTTGAGAGGAAACTTCCAAATAACGAGTACTGCAGAGTTCGTTTGGATCGCGTCTTGGCAAGTGCGGATTGGTGCTCGCGCTTTCCTTTCGCTTCCGTGCACCATCTTACGGCGGTTAAATCGGACCACTCACCGATTCTGTTACTAAATGAGATGGAAGCGGGAAACCAAAGGATAGCCATGGAAAAACCATTCAGATACGAGGTGATGTGGGAGAGGCATGCGGATTTTAAAGAATTTGTGCAATCGGCATGGGGGGATGATCAGGCGGACACGGCTAGGGACCTGCATGTGAAATTGGAAAGGTTTGGGGCCCGGTGTGCTGATTGGGGCCGTGACTCCTTTGGTGCTGTCCGTATGGAGCTGAGGGAACTGCGGGCTCGGCTGAAGATACTGAGAGGGGACCCGCACCGATTGGGGCCCACTTACGAGGAGAAAAAGATCGAGGAGAGAATGGCCGAGCTTGCAGGCCGTGAAGAAGTGATGTGGCGTCAGAGAGCGCGGGTTCAATGGCTCCAAGAGGGAGACAAGAATACCAAATTTTTTCACCTGAAAGCGAGCAATAGAAGAAGAAAGAACAGAATTGAGAGTCTGCAACGTGATGATGGTACAGTATGCAAGGAGGAAGGGGAGATGAGGCAGATGACAACGAGTTTTTATAAGCATCTCTACGAGTCAGAGAATACCATCGGTATAGAAGAGGTGCTATCACATGTACCTCGAAAGGTAACCCCTGATATGAATATGGCTCTGCTGTCTCCTTATAGCTCGGAGGAGGTGAAAGCAGCGTTATTTCAAATGTTTCCCACGAAGGCACCGGGACCTGATGGATTTCCAGCCCACTTCTTTCAAAAGAACTGGAGTTTATGCGGAGAGGAGCTTACGAGGATTGTCATTCGTATTCTGGATGGAGATGACACTGCGGAGGAAATTAACAGAACTTTCATCGTGCTTATTCCTAAGGTACAGAAACCCCTTTTCCTTGCGCAGTTTCGACCGATAAGTTTGTGCAATGTCGTGTATAAGATTGCATCGAAAGTGCTTGCTAATCGGTTGAAAAGTTTTCTACCTGAGATTATATCGGAGGAACAGTCCGCTTTTGTTCCAGGACGCCTAATAACTGACAATGTTATCACGGCTTTCGAGTGCTTACACTTTATGAAATCTGACAAGAGCAAGAGAAGATCGAGTTATGCATTGAAACTTGACATGCAGAAGGCGTATGATCGTATTGAGTGGTGCTATTTGGAGGCTATCATGGATAAACTCGGGTTTGCTCAAAGATTCATTCAGGCTGTTATGCGAGGGGTGCGTTCTGTTACCTTCTCGGTGTTGTTTAATGGATCTATAACTGAGGAATTCAAACCATCACGTGGTATAAGGCAGGGAGACCCGATTTCTCCTTATCTCTTTTTGCTTGCAGCTGAGGGATTATCTTGCCTATTGAAAGATGCAATGAGTACTGCTATACTCGAGGGAGTCAAGGTGGCAGCCACGGCTCCACCAGTTAACCATCTGTTATTCGCAGACGACTGCATTTTATTTTGCAAAGCATCGGAGGCGGAGACTAGAGCTGTTGCAAATATCTTGAACGTATATTGTATGGCATCGGGGCAGCGAATGAATAATGACAAATCATCAATTTATTTCAGCAAAGGATGTCCAGAGGTTTCTAGAGAGGAGATTAAAGGAATTTTAAATGTCAACAATGAGTCGTTGAATGAGAAGTATTTGGGACTTCCGTCTGATGTTGGGAGATCGAAGAACGGTACCTTTTCTTATCTCAAAGATCGGTTATGGAAACGTTTACAGGGATGGATGGAGAAGGCCCTGTCGGGCGGAGGAAAGGAGATTCTGATCAAGTCAGTAATCCAGGCACTACCAACTTATTCCATGGCTTTATTCAAATTGCCGCGGGGACTATGTGAGCACATAACGTCCATGACTCGAAGATTTTGGTGGGGCTGCAAGCAAGGGGAAAGGAAAGCTGCGTGGGTCTCGTGGGACTCAATGACTATGCCTAAGTATCGGGGCGGATTGGGTTTTCGCGACGTCGAGATTTTTAATCTAGCCTTGCTTGCAAGACAGGTATGGCGCATTTTGGAGGACCCGAGCTCGTTGAGTGCCAGAATTCTGAAGGCGAAGTATTTCCCTAATACTGATATCCTTTCGGCACCTGTGGGCTCCCAACCATCTCAAATATGGAGGTCTCTTTGCGAAGGGAGGGATGCTCTGAACATAGGTTTAATCAAGAGGATTGGAGATGGAGCAGGTACCCGAGTTTGGCTGGATAATTGGGTACCTAGAGATTTTCAGTTGCGGCCGATTGTATGCACCTCTAATTCCCCTCCAACTTTGGTATCGGAACTGATGTGCTCGGCCACAAGAACTTGGAAGCTGGACGTGCTGCAATCATGTATGCTACCGATGGATGTAGAGGCCGTGAAGGAAATACCAATTAGTTACCTGCGACAAGAGGACTTTTGGGCATGGCATTATGATCGAAGAGGTGTCTTCACGGTGAAATCGGCGTACCATGCGATCATGGAGACTAAACGGAGGCGCGAGGATTATTGGGATGGGAGACCAGCGAATTCCAATGCGGAGGATATAGAGAAAGGGTGGAAGAAGTTGTGGAAGGTGAAAGTACCATCCAAGATACGTATCTTTGCATGGAGGCTTGCTCGGTCTTCCATTCCAACAGGAGATCTGCGCCATACGAGGGGGATGGCGAACTCGGCAGCTTGCCAGGTATGCCTATCGGCCACGGATACATGGAGGCATGCGCTTCTGGATTGCCACTTGTCTCGGAGCGTTTGGGCAATGAGAGATGATGACGTGGGAGATGTGCTGTATGGCGATGAGACGGGCGATGCACGACTGTGGCTCTTTTCGCTCAGTGAAAGTTTGACACAAAAACAGTTCATCGAAGTATTGGTTACACTGTGGGCTATATGGTGGGCACGCCGCAAATTGATTCATGAGAACGAACAGAGGTCGCCTTTATCAACTCATTTGTTTATTTCGAGATATTTAGAAGAGATCAACTGGGAGAACCAGAAGAAGGAGAGGGCTTCTCCAATTTCGAGACCCAGAGGTAATAGATGGGTGCCACCGAGTCAGGGAATGGTCAAGATACAGGTAGATGCGGCAGTGGCGAAGCAACTGCAGAAAGGCGCTGTGGCTGCAGTGTGTAGAAACCACGAAGGCTTATTCTTGGGAGCTTCGGTTGTGGTATTCGAGGGCATCACTAATCCAGAGGTTCTGGAAGCATTAGCATGCTCGGAGGCTTTGGCGTTGGCAGAAGACATTCAGGAGGGGAGAGTGGCAGTTTCATCCGATTGCCTCAACGTAGTGTCGGAGATTAACTCGAAAAATGAGAAGGGGCAGCATTGTATGATCATGAAGGAGATCAAGAACAAAAGGAGGGCTTTCTCAGAGGTTATTTTTGCGCATGAGTATAGGGAGTCTATAACTGAAGCTCATAATCTGGCTAGGGCGGCTACGTCCCTTTCTTCTGGTAGACATTTTTGGTTTTTAGCTCCCACTGAGATGGGAATTCCTGTAAACATTATGATTTCTGAATAAAGCTTAGGTCGTTTGCTCAAAAAAAAAAGAGTATCGCTGGGCGAAGCGTTCCTTCCGGATATACTGTTTCCGCTAACCACGGACACGCGTCGATCGACGAGCGCGCGAGGCATCTGCGAGCGAGCCTTCGTACACGTATATGCTTCCATTTTCCCTTCAGCTAGCTTTGTCACGAGTTTAGTTTTTTTTTTCTGGTAGTACTTTGGATGAGATCCAAAGTACACACAGAAGGCTGACTTAAAAAATGAAGCACCCTTCTCAAATTAATTGCACAAAATTGAGAAAGAGTGAGCATAAACTCGGAAAGTACACACAATGCTACGGCTCGGCTTTGTCTCGATATTTTCTATGTCTCGATCAAAGTTTTATGAAGATATTGAAAGGAGTATATAGCTCGTTGTGTGCATGGGTCAAAAAATATTAATCGTACGCCTATAAAGTATACTAAAAGTACGCCATGCTATAACTGAAAAATATACTCTGTTACTGAAAATACACGCACGCTGTATGTAAAAGTACGTACACGATTTACCTGAAAAGTACACCCACGGTGATATTGAAAGTGAATGTATACTTACGTTTTACATGAAAGTATAACCACACTGCTACTAAAAGTACACACATGTTGTAGTTACCTAAAAGTACACCCATATTGCTACTGAAAGTACACACACGTTACTACTGAAATTACACGTTGCGATGTACATGGACGTTGTACTAGAAAGTATGTCCACGTTGCTACTGAAAGTACACACACGTTACTACTGAAATTACACGTTGCTGATGTACACGGACGTTGCACTAGAAAGTATGTCCACGTTGCTACTGAAAGCACACACGTTACTACTGAAATTACACGTTGCTGATGTACACGGACGATGTACTAGAAAGTATGTCCATGTTGCTACTAAAAGTACACGTTATTAATTTACACCGACGATGTACGAGAAAGGATACTCACATTGCTACTGAAAAGTACACGCTACTATTGGATGTACACCGAAGCTGCTACCAAATGTACACGCTGCTAATGTATGTACACCGACGCGCTGCTGATGGAGACTAATGCTCTCGTTGAGAAACTCCAAGTGGAAGGTATGAGGAGCACGGTAGCAAGTTTTCTCTCAGAAAGAAACCAGGATTGAACCGACCAGTAGGAGAAATAAATCACTTCTGAAGGTTGATGCAGCTGATGTTGGCAGGGCGCATGATGGAAGCTGACGTTGGTAAACCCCAAGAGAAAGGTTGTGAAGAGTGCAGCGGCAAGTTTTCCCTCGGAAAAGAAACCAAGGTTGAATCGACCAGTAGGGGGACAAGAAATTTCCGAGGGTTGATGCAGCTGAGGTGGCAAGGCGCACTACCGGTTCAGCAGCACCGTGAAATCTACACAACACAATCAATTCACTTTGCCCCCAACGAAACAGTGAGGTTGTCAATCTCACCGGTTTTGCTGACCACGAAGAGTTTAAACGTATGGTGTGGAAAACAGTATGACAACAATATGAAAACAACAGTAGAAGTGTGAAAACAGTGGAAGTAGTGGTTGTATTATCAGTACGAGAAAATGGACCGGGGTCCACAGTTCACTAGTGGTGTCAGATACGTCCATTTTGCATCACTGTTTTATATTGTTATTTTCTGTTATTCATCGATATATTTCATGTTATGATGCATCACTTATGTTATTTTATCTTATTTTGCATGTTTCATAATTTTTGGAGAATAAACACCTGAACCAGAAATCTGATGGAAAAAGCACCGTCAAGATACCCTATTTCAGAATATCAGAAGAAGAGGGGGAAACCGGTGAAAGTAAAGTATAGGCACCTAGAGGGGGTGAATAGGTGCTACGACCAATTTTAATTTTTCTTCACAATTAGGCTTGACACAAAGGTTAATTCTCTAGATAGTTCTACTAAGGTGAATTTACCTATATGACAAGGATAGCAACTAATGCAATGAGTACAATATTACATGCAACAAGTACAAGTAAGTAAAAGATAAGGGGACGAGATAACCGATAGGAAGCACATGGACACACGATGTATTCCCGAGTTCCTCCTTGTTAAGGGAGTACGTCTCGTTGGAGGGGTGTGAGCTCGCCACGAAGGCCTACTCAACGTCACAAAGGCCTCACCCTATTCTCCGGTGAACTCCGCCACAAAGGCCTAGTACACCTTCCACTATTGATCCCCTTTGAGGCGGGAATCGAATCATTTACAAACAACTTGGGGCACACACCCACAACCAAATTGGGGGCTCCCAACACTTCTTGAATCACCAAACAGTAGCAAGATGCCTAGGTTCTCTACAAGAGGAAACCCTAGGCTATATCCCTCAAGCAAATGAGAGGGGAAATGAAATCCGGTTGGTGAAGTGGGGGCCTTCTCCTTCAATCCTCCAAAGATCAAGGCTTTTGGGTGGAGGGATTAGGAGATCTAGCAAGGTGGGTGAGCTCCAACAATGGTGACTTTAATTCTGGACGAGCTAACTCAAGGTAGGTGGAGAGGAGGGGGTATTTATACCCCTCATAACGTCTTGGAGCCGCTGGGGATTTTTCTGCCAAGCTCACACCGGAGACTCCGGTGTGAAGGCCGGAGACTCCGGTCTGAAGATTTCGCAGACCACTGGACCGGAGACTCCGGACAGTCTCTGGTATCGATACCGCAGGCGACACCAAGTTCTTCACCTTCATAATCTGAAGGAAAAAACTCCAGTGAGGAGACTCCGGCCTGAAGGACCGGAGACTCCGGTCTTGACCTGTCGTTTGAGCTCACAGAGTGTCTGGGGTCGAGCGAGAGCAAAAAACATAGGCATACCGGAGACTCCGGACAGTCTTTGGTAAGACTCCGGACTGAGTACCGTAGGCGACACCAGTTTGGACTTAGCCAAATTCTTCAGAGGAAACACCCACACCGGAGACTCCAGTATATCTCCGGTAAGTCTCCGGTCTGGGTACCGCAGGCGACACCAGAAATCCAAAGAAATCTACCTGGTGAATTTCTTCACACTGGAGACTCCGGTCTGGGAGACCGGAGACTCCGGCCTGGAGTAAACTCCAGCAGAACAAATTCCAGAGGCTTTGCACCTTTTTGTAACACAATACCACCACATAAAATATGTTGTTTAGGCCCTGAAATACATCAACACACTTAAGAATATATGTGTTGTTAACAAACACCAAAACAAGATGATTTAAGCGCGTTTGCACTTTCAATCTCCCCCTTTTTGGTGTTTGATGACAACACACTTATTTGCAATAAAAACACATCTAGGCTATGTTTTAAAAAGATAGAGCACTCACATTGTGAGCTCCCCCTATATTTTACAAACAAAGCCCTCTAGATCAACTATTAGTGAACAAAAAATACATACATGCATAGAGACAATAGATAAAGCAATAATAAGCATAATATGAAAGATAGCTTCACCATGTAGTCTCATCACACACATAACATCCATTGTTCACTAGAAAATCAAAGCAACTAAGATAACGGGAACACAAGCCATAAAAGGCAAATCAAGTTCAAAGACTTGTGTTACGAAGCAAATCAAACCAAAGAAACCCTTGCAAAGCCCGGAGAAGACAAGCTACTTCTCCCCCTTTGGCACGAGACACCAAAAAGGGAAAAGAGCACTACACAACCCAAGGACTCAGTCATCATCCTCGTAGTCATCGTCCTCATCATGGACTGTGTCCGTTGCTTCTCCCTCATCATATTCCTCTTCCTCTTCCTGTTCCTCTTCCTCTTCCTCATCCTCACTAGAACCACTGTTGAAGAACCCAAGATCCTCATCATCATCCTCAGGTTGTTCCTCACCATGCTCCTCTTCCTCAGTCATAGGGGCCTTGCCACGGTGGGTCGAAGAGGAAGGAGCTGAAGTGACGTCCTCAAAGTCTCCCGATGGGAAGTGGTCAGTGTTCCAGTTCTCATAGGATGCAGTCACGGACGCTGTGAGAGGAGTGGGAGGAGTACCAATAGGAGGGGTAGCTCCTAAACCAGCATTGTCCTGAAGCTCGGAGATCATCTTCTCAGCTCACGCCTCTCCTTATAGGCCACATGGTTCTCCTTATGCACCGAATCGGTCATGCACAGAATGTTGCGTTAAAACCATGACAGTTTCTTCATCTCATCCTGTGTTTCTTCCTTGCCAGAGCGGCGAGAAGGAGGATCAACATTCTTCCTCCTGGACCTATGAGGATCCTCAGCCTCACCCATGGGAGTGTCAGAGTCAGCACGACGAGAGAGAACATGAAGAGTACCAACAGAGTGCACAGTCTCACACTCCAAGCACGGAACCTCATCAAGAATAACCTTCATCACATAAGGAGCATATATTGAACCTTCTTGATCTCAATCACAGCTGAGTACATTTCTTCCTTGATGAAGTTCATGACGTCAATCTCATACCCCTCGCAATCTGGACTGGCATGGTGACAACGGGAGGCCTGGTAGAGAAGGTTGACAGCACCACTGCGAATGGCATCCACATTACCCGCCTTGGGAGCAATGTTGTTGCAGAAGAGGCAGAGAAGGATGTTGTACACAGTCTTGAGGTCCTTAGCGGTGCCAGTACTCGAGATCTTCTCATACATCGGTGCCATCCTCTTCTTGTCATAGGCCACACCATGGATATGCATGTGTGCTCCACATTTGTCACCCTAAGGGTAACCCAGCAGCTCAGCCAGCCTACGGACAGAGGACTCACACTGAAGGGACCCGGTCATCCAGGTAAGAGTGACATCCTCATTGTCACCAAAAGTGACAGTGGCAAAGAACTGATGCACTGCCGAGATGTTGTAGTTCTGCTGAATCCCAACGAGATGCTCAAGTCCTAGCTTCCTCGTTATCCACACAGCCTCCTGAAAATACTCAGACCTTTCAAGTGCATCCAAGTCAAGAACTTTCTGAGGACACACCGGTTGCTTGAACTTGGAGAAAATCTCCCTCTGAATCAGCTCAGACTCCCTCCTCTAGTAATGAGAACTCTCTGCAGTACGGGCCATGGTGAAGAATGGCTGGGCCCGCATGATCATGTACTCCTTCTTTCTCATAGACTTGATAGTAGTGATCCTGTCATACTTGGCCTTCTTGGCCAACTCACTCCTCAACGTTGCCTCAGCTCTATCTCTTTGACGATGCTTTGCTGCAAAAGTGTTCCTCTAACCAACCCTGCCACTGGCCTCATCGGTGACAGGATAGTTGCGGGTGTGGTCACGGTAGGCACGCTTGTTGGGGTTGGAGGATTTTGTCTTAGTCCTTTTCCCTGAAAACACACGTAGCCAAAACACAAAACTAGAGAGAAAAACAAAGCAGTGAGCATACATGTCCAAGGATGAACGCAGAAAACAAACAGAAGTGACAGAAACTAGTTCTAGGAGATTCACACCGGAGTCTCCGGTCTGGCAGGCCGGAGTCTCCGGACTGTTCGCAGAGGCTGAGAAGTAAATCTGCCACAACTAGTTCTAAGTCATTTCTACTAGTTTCTACAGGGGGGAAACAAGCTAGGGTGAACCTAAACAAAAGCTAATACCAACTCTCCAAGAAAAACAACAACAAGGAGGGGAAAACAAGCTAGAAAACATTCGAACAACAAGTTTTTGAGTATATCATCCGAAATGGCCAAAAACTCTCAAAAGGTCAAAATAAACCCAAATAAGAACCCACTCTTCAAATAAGAGGTTGGTGGCCTAAGCCACCATGTAAGAGATCATGGTATGTCACTGCGAAGATATATCTTGGGTACATTGCCAATTCTCGACATTGAAGATCACAATTCAACATTAGAAAAAGAGAAATAACAATGATTTTTTTTTATATGAGCATAATGGGGAGAGGGAGAACCCAATGTGTTAGGATAACACTCCCCCTATGTGCATGCCTACACCTAAACCCAAACACGTTTCATCTATAGAGGTGTATGCAAGATCCTCAAGTCAAACTCCTGGAATCGATGACATTTAGTTCATTCCTCAAGAACATGAATCTTGCGTCGTCAAGTGGCTTCGTGAAGATATCCGCAAGATTGTCCTTGGTGGGCACATAAGATAGAGAAATATCCCCTCTTGCCACATGGTCTCGGATGAAATGACGGTGAATCTCAATATGCTTCGTTCTTGTATGTTGCACGGGGTTGTAGGCGATCTTGATGGCACTTTCATTGTCACACAAAAGAGGCACCTTATCCAAATGAATGTCATATTCCTTGAGAGTTTGCCTCATCCATAGCAATTGAGTGCAAGCACTTGCGGCGACTACATACTCGGCTTCGGCGGTGGAGAGAGATATCAATTTTGCTTCTTGGGAGACCAACTCACCAAAGACCTACCAAGAAATTGGCAAGCCCCAGAAGTAGACTTCCTATCATCTTGATCACCCGCCCAATCAGAATCCGTATAGCTCTTGAGAGAAAATTGTGCCCCCTTTGGGTACCACAAACCAAACCTTGGGGTATGAACCAAATATCGAAAGATCCTATGGACCGCCATTAAATGGCTTTCCTTAGGGGCCGCTTGATACCTTGCACACACACCTACACTCAAAACGATATCGGGCCTAGATGCACAAAGGTAAAGTAAAGAACCAATCATAGAACGATACAACTTTTGGTCCACATCTTTACCCTTCGGGTTATGTGATAGGTGGGACTTGACTTGCATAGGAGATGGCTTGATATTTGCATTTTGGAAGTTAAACCTCTTGATCGTGTCTTGCGTATACTTGGCTTGAGAAATGAAAGTCCCTCGAGCCAATTGCTTGATCTTGAAGCCAAGGAAGAATTTAAGATCTCCCATCATAGACATCTCGAACGTGTCAGTCATAAGATTTGAGAACTCATTATTGAAAGCTTGGTTAGTTGAGCCAAAGATAATATCGTCCACATAGAGTTGGCATATAAAAAGCTCTCCCTTTACTCTCTTTGAGAAAAGAGTGGGGTCGATCTTCCCAACTTCAAAACCACGGTCATCCAGCAACTCTCTAAGGTGCTCATACCATGCACATGGTGCTTGTTTAAGTCCATAGATCGCCTTAACGAGCTTGTAGACATGTTTAGGAAAGTTGAGATTCTCAAACCCCGGAGGTTGCTTAACATATACCTCCTCTTTTAGTGGACCATTCAAGAAAGCACTTTTAATATCCATTTATTGCAATTTGAAATTATGCGAAGATGCATAAGCAAGAAGGATGCAGATGGACTCAAAGCGAGCCACGGGAGCATAGGTTTAATCAAAGTCAGTGCCTTCAACTTGAGTGTAACCTTAAGCTACCAATCTTGCCTTGTTCCTTATAACAATTCCATGATCATCTTGCTTGTTCTTGAATATCCACTTAGTGCCAATAACATTGTGGCAATCTTTGGGCTTCTCGACTAATCTCCAAACTTTGTTGCGCTCAAAGTTATTGAGCTCATCATGCATTGCTTCAACCCAATCGGAGTCCTCAAGAGATTCAAACACTTTCTTTGGTTCCACCATAGCTATGTGAGCTTGATGCTCACTAAAATGTGACAATTGGCTTCTTTTGGATCTTCTAGCTTGAAAATCTTCCAAGACCTTGTTTTATTGGGCATCAATATGCTTCAAAGCTCTTCTTATCCTTTTAGCACGACGAGCTTCGATCTCCTCATTATTGCGAGGAGGGATCACTTGATCATCTTGATCATTTGGGGTACCCGTCTTGACCAATTTGGCCTTGATGATCATCATCATCAACAACAATAATATCTTCAACACTTGCTTCAACTTGAGGAGAGGATGAAGAGGATGGTTGATCTTGGCCTTGACCTTGACTAGCATGAATGATAGGAGTGGTTGCATCTTGCGTAGTAGCTTGGTCAATAAGAGGAGGGTCTTCAACATGTTCTTGGTTAGGTTCACCACTTGGATCCTTGGCTTGTTCTTCTAAAGTAGAGGAGGGCTCCACTTGAGTAGAGCATAGTCCTTCTCGAGTCGCCACAAGGTGTCCCTCGATGGGGCGGAAAAATCCCACACCCATCCTTCCTATGGCTTCTTGAGGCATTTCAACATCTACATTAGAAACATGAAATTGGGCCACTTGGGAGCCATCATTTTCCTCGAAAACCACACTACAAGATTCTATGACAATCCGTGAGGCTTTGTCAAAGACTCTATAAGTGTGGGATTCGGCAACATAACCAACAAATATACCCTTAATAGTCTTGGATTGAAATTTAGACAACCTAACATCCTTGATCAAATAAAAGCACTTACAACCGAATACACGGAAGTAGGAGACGTTGGGCTTTTTGCCGGTGAGGATATCATATGGAGTCTTGTCCAAGCCCTTGCAGATGTAGAGGCAGTTGGAGGAGTGGCATGCGGTGGATATGGCCTCGACCCATGAATATTGGGGAGAAGAATACTCCGCCAACATGGTCCTTGCCATATCCAAGAGAGTACGATTCTTCATTTCGGCAACACCATTTTGTTGAGGAGTGTAAGTGGCGGAGTATTGACGACGAATGCCTTCTTCACTAAGTAATTCATTCAAAGTGTAGTTCTTGAACTCCGAACCATTATCACTCCTAATAGCCATGATTTGCACATTGTGTTGACATTGCACTTCGTTGGAGAAGTCGATGATGGTTTGTTGAGTTTCACTCTTGCACTTGAAGAAATAAACCCAAGTGTATCTTGTATAATCATCGACAATCACCAAGCAATAATTCTTGCCACCAAGACTTGCCTCGGGCACGGCACCAAAGAGATCAACATGGAGAAGCTCCAAGATCCTCTTTGATGAAATAATAGTCTTGTCCTTGTGCGAGATATCATGCATCTTTTCTTCAAAACACGACCTACAAACGCGATCTTTGGAAAAGGAAACATTTTCTTTTAGTCCGATAATAAGGCCACCTTTGTGAAGACTTTGCAAAGTTCTCATGTTGACATGGGATAAGCGACGATGCCACAAGTATCCCACATCCGCCTTTCCGAAAAGACACATTGATTGGGAGTTGGTAGACTTCGAAAAGTCCACCACGAACAACTCATTTTCAACATGTCCCAAGTATGCGACGTCAAGAGTCTTGCTCCTCAAAAGGACTACAATATCTTCATCAGAAAAGACGGATAAACCCATCTTTCCAAGAGAGCAGACGGAAAGTAAATTGAAACCAAGGGATTCGACAAGCATGATGTTCACGATAGTGATATCAGGAGCAATCACAACCTTGCCGAACCCCGATACCTTAGACGAGGACGAGTCTCCATAAGTGATGGTTGCTTGTATATCATTTGGGCGCAACTCCGTCACAAGTTCTTTGCTTCCGGTCATATGACTAGTGCATCCACTATCAATTATCCATTTAGACCCACCGGAAGCATAGTCCTGCAAGAGATCATTGACTAGAGTTAGGACCCGAGGAGGGTCCCTTCATGTTAGCAACAAGGGTCTTTGGAACCCAAATGGTATAGTCAATGTAACCCTCAATAGGACCAACATATTTAGCTTGCACAACACCATAATAATCTACATATAATAAATGGTGTGGATTGTTAATTCCCGCGGAGATGCTACGAGTAGTGTTGTCCCTTATGACACTACTACTCGAAGCAACGTTGTTTGCTTGCGCGGGAGTGCTACGAGTAGTGTTGTCCCTAATGACAATACCACTCAAGGCACCATTGTTGGCCTTGTTCTTCTTCTTGTTGTTCTTCTTCTTGGAAACATAGCCAAGACCTTGCTTGCCCACTTGTGGCCTTAGAGCACTCAATTGTGGTCTAGCAACAACCACATGAGGACTAGGGGCCACCACTTGTGGGGTAGAGAGCACAACCTTCTCAACTTGAGGGCCTTTCCCCTTGAGCCTTGAAAGTTCATCCTTCAAGCTAGCATTTTACTCAATAATATTTGCATGATCACAAGAAGAAGTAGAGGTGCTAGGGTTGTTAAGTTGAGTTTGAAGTTGTTCATGCAACTATTTGAGGGAAGAATGTTGACTCTCCAAAGCTTTGTGAGCCTCGGTTAGTTTTTCTAACTCCTCGGTTAGTTTACCATGACCAACACCAAACTCAACCTTATCCTTTTTAGCTTTTTTATATTTAGCAATTTCAAGGTCACGTTCCTTAGTGATATTAGAAACAAGTTAATTATGAGTTTCTTCAATAGATTCAAGTTCCTCCTCAAGATAAACTCTACCATCATGCTCTTCCTCAAGAGTCATAGTGAGGGATGCAATTTCATCCGCATCCCTTCTTTCAACCTCACCTTTCTTCTCAAGAGCTTCTTGGGCATCTCCCAATTGGCTCATGAGATGTTAGAAGTACTTCTTGGTATCCCCTTGCATGTTAGACACAAAACGTTCCAAGGAGAGAATTTCATCTTCTACCCTAAGACTAGCAAGATTTTCTAGTTCACTTGGGGTCTTAGAGTTGGGAGAAGTTGATACCTCCTAGGCCTTAGCCATGAAGCACTTGGCATTTGGGTGAGGATGATTTTCATTGAGGGATTCAAAGAGAGATGAAGACGATGGAGTAGAGGCAATAGCTAGAGCGGCCACTTCACTAGTGGTTTCTTCTTCTTCATCACTCCTAGAATCATATTCCTCTTGAGTAACAAGGACAAACTTGGTGGGAGATTTCTTGTTGAAAGGTTTCTTCTTGAAATGAGGTTTCTTGTACTCAACCTTGGACTTGTCCTTGCGAACGAGTTTGCCACCATGGTGTTCTCTATTTTCATAGGGACACTCCACGATGAAGTGGTAATTGTCTTGGCAATTGAAGCAAGACCTTACTTTTTGAGCCCCATCATTGCCATAGCGAGACTTGGTCTTCTCCTCAACAAATTTCTTGGCCTTGGGAGGATTCCTCCAAAACTTTTGCACGGTGAGAGCAGTGATATCCTTGAGCACGGGATCATACTCTTGATCCTTCAATGGAGCCAACACCTCATTGCCTTCTTCTTCATACTCAACCTCTTGTGACACAACCTTGGCATTCAAAGCAACCGATGCCCCTTTGTGCATCCTATGGCCCTAGCACGGTTGTTAAGAGCATTCTTGGTTTGCACTTGATAGGAGCATATTTCTTGCATAACTTGAGTTGAGGTCATAGCAGGGAAGTCATGTCTTCCTTGAATGCTCTTCAAGTCCGCGCCCTCAAATGGCATGAGGGCAATCATGTACTTCCTTTTGATCCAAGCACCATCAATGTACTTGGCACCAACATTAGTGAATGTGATGGCAAGTGTCTTGAACCTTTGGTACATGTCTTCATGGCTCTCACCATCATGCATATAGAAACCTTCGGCCTCGTTGGTCAAGGCATCATACCTATTCCTTTGCATGCTCTCATTGCCCACAAACATGATGACAAGATCGTCCCATGTTTCTGTGGCGGTGGAATATTATTGAAGATGCGTCATGTGGTTAGGACCCACGGCTTGTTGAAGAATTGACAATTCAGTGTAGTTGAGTTGACAATCTACGGCTTCTCTTCTTGCTAGATTCTTGGGGTCATGAGGCTTGTATCCATCACGGGTGACCCTCCAAAGCTCTATACAAGAAGAGTTCAAGTGAGTCTCCATGTAATATTGCCATTCACGAAAAGAATATGCATCAATTTTAGGTGGATCTCCCCTAGGAATTATATGAGGATGTGGGACGGGAGGATCGGGAGAATAACTTCCGGGGACGGAGTGAAATTCTCCATCTCCTTCCGTACCCTTCTTCGTGGAGTTCTCGGTGGAAGCAATTTTAGATGGATCACCATCTACCCCTTTCTCGGCGCTCTCCGGAGATTTTTCCGGAGGAGATGAGCCGGTAACCTCCGGTCCTTTGGCTTTCAAGAGTTCCATCAAGACTTGACGCAAATCATCGATTCTGGTGTCTATGGATGAGGTCAATGAATTTTTCAACTCATTGAGATCATTCATGGACACCGTCGCTGCGAAACCTTCGGTATCCCATTCATTACCCATACTTAAACTCTTAGGCGGTTAAGCCCGATAGAAGAGCCGAGGCTCTGATACCAATTGAAAGTAAAGTATAGGCACCTAGAGGGGGGGAATAGGTGCTACAACCAAATTGGGGGCTCCCAACACTTCTTGAATCACAAAACAGTAGCAAGATGCCTAGGTTCTCCACAAGAGGAAACCCTAGGCTAGATCCCTCAAGCAAATGAGAGGGGAAATGATATCCGGTTGGTGAAGACGTAGATCGGGGCCTTCTCCTTCAATCCTCCAAAGATAAAGGCTTTTGGGTGGAGGGATTGGGAGATCTAGCAAGGTGAGTGAGCTCCAACAATGGTGACTTTAATTCTGGACAAGCTAACTTAAGGTAGGTGGAGGGGAGGGGGTATTTATACCCCTCATAAAGTCTTGGAGCCGTCGGGGATTTTTCTGCCAAACTCACACCGGAGATTCTGGTGTAAAGGCCAGAGACTCCGGTCTGAAGATTTTCGCAGACCACTGGACCGGAGACTCCGGACTGTCTCCGGTATCGATACCGCAGGTGACACCAAGTTCTTCACCTTCATAATCTTCATGAAAAACTCCAGTGCGGAGACTCCGGCCTGGAGGACCGGAGACTTCGGTCTTGACTTGTCGTTTGAGCTCACAGAGTGTCTAGGGTCGAGCGAGAGCAAAAATGTAATGTCCGGGGTATTTTCCTCAATTAGATTTTCTTGTTTGTTTTCCTTTTGCATCATCATGTCATCATGCATAGCATTGAATTTTGTCGCACTCTAAAAGAAATAAATAAATATATTTTTCTTCTTCTATAAAACCTAATTCAAGTTTAGAAATCAAAATGATTTGGCATGTTAAAAAAATGTTTAATTGGCTTATAGATAGCCTCTATTTTAACATATAATTATTTTGGAATTTTCTATATGAAATTATTGCTGCAAAAACTAATTTTCTAAATTATGTGATAATTTGAAAAAAAAACAAAAAAAAAAACGTTTGGGGAAGAGGCAGGCCAGCTAGCCGCAATGGGCCAGCCAGACCACCTACCATTCCCCGTCCCAACCAGACACACAACGCACACAGAACCCAAACACGACCCACACACGCACGCACACAACACCACACAGCGCACACCACGGAACTCACGCACGCGAGACGCAGAAGGGATCGATCCCATCGATCCCTCGTCTCCTTCCTCCCACCAGCGCCGCCAGGGGCTCGACCTGCGCCTTCCCTCTCCATACGCTCCTCTCCGCCGTCTCCTCTCCCTCTCCTCCGTTCCGGCCGACCGCTGCTGCTGCTCCCCTTCTCCTGCGCGGACGGCCGCGACCCTGAGCTCCCCGGCCCCTGCTCCATCTCGCACGGCGACCAGCCGGCCGCCATGGATCCCGGCGACCAGCCCTGCTCCGTCCTTCCTCCACAGGTCGGCCTCCGTCGCCCAAGGAGCCTGCAACGCCTCCCTCGCCCTGTCCCCGTCCTTGTCCCCAACTGCAACCGCACCGGCCACCTATGTGCTCCCTGCGTCTCATCAAGGTCGTCGTCACCCCGAGGTCAAGCTCGACGAGGGCTGCTCCGCTCGGTTCTGCACCGTGTCGGTGTGTCCTCTCGCACGTCCGCGACTCCTTGGCTCCGCAGGACGAGAGCTCCTGTACGGCCTCTTCACCGAGCCACCACTCGCCCACAGGTTGAATTCGTCGCCTCCGACGCGGAAGAACGCCACCAAGCCCATGCCCGTTGTCCTCCCTTGCCTCCACGACGCACTGGCATGCAGTGTTGGAGTGATGGTCCGGGTCTCCGTTTGTGCTTGTGTCCTCCGCCCGCCACACGTTTGTTGCAATTCGTCTAAGAGAAGCGGAACCTCTTCGTTCGATGCCGCTCTCGTCCGTGACCATGACAAGTTCTCCATGACCGTGACTCTGCCGAGATCCTCCCCATCCCGTACCTCGTCGCCATGATCTTCTTCGACAAGAACATGCCGTGAACGACTACCGCCGCCCCACATGTACCTCGTCGACAAGATCTTCTACGACAAGTACCGCTACATCGAGCTACATCGAGCCGTGAACTTCCACCTCGCCGAACCCTCGACCGTGTCCGCCTTGCATTGGCCGCCTTCGTGCGCGCCCGAAGACCGGGACCGTCAGGTTCGCCTCCGACCCCGAAGACTATGTTGTTACGGTTCGGCCACGACTACGACGACCACTTCGACTCCAGACGTGAATGACTACTTCGACGACGACACGAGAACAATTATCTCCTCGACGCCCCGAAGACGATGATGCGGTGGTGCAATTACGACTACTTCCTCGACGTCGACTACTTCCCCTACTACAACGACGTCGACTACTTCCCCTACTACAACGACGTCGACTACTTCCACTACCACGCCTACGTCGACTACTTCCTCTATGACCCGAAGACCTCGACTTCGACTACATCGACAACGGAATGACTACTTCCCCTGCTACGACGACTTCGTCTACTTCCCATTCTTCGTCTACTTCCTCCACGTCCTGAAGACACCGGCGTTGCCCCGAAGATCTCCTCTTTCCGGCGTCGAACACAAAGATCCTCTCCACACGTGCGAACCCAAACCCTAAAACCCCTATACCCATGCCCTATTTTCTATAACATATCAACTATAATTAAAATGTCATCTCATTCATGTGTTGCATTGCATTTTTGTGGGTAGATAAATAACTCGAACCTCCTAAATTAAATGTTGGGCTTCCGGCTCAATTTAAATTGATTCAATTGCATAAATCATAACTAATTCATTTTAACTCCAAATTTGAAAAGTAAAATATGTTTTCCAATCAAAATTCTCTAAACTTTGCAAATATCAATTTTGTTTTCTGTTTCAAATAAATTAAATTGCTGAAAACAACTGTTTCTTATTTAATGCAATTAAAATTGCCAAATTAATAACTTGCTCATTTTAATTCCAAATCCAACAAATAAAATATGTTTTCATACCAGAAAAATGCACTTAATCTGTTCATGCCATCCATGTTCATGTTTGCACCTTGCATGTTGCATTTGTAGTAGTGTTATGCATGTTCACCTATTAAATAAATATGGAATGTGTTGGGGTATTTAATTCAATTGTTGCCCTATTCCATTTAATATTGCTTAACTCACCTATTTACTGTTTTCCATGCTAAACAACATTTAACTTGATGGTTAGATAAACAACTTGAACCAATTCCTATTTCTCAGGACTCCGGTTCCGATTAAATTGCTTAAGTTGTTTCCCCTGTTGCATCTTGCCATGCCATGCATATAAAATAGGATCATGTTGGATCTTTGTCGTAGAAGTAATTGTTGCATCCGGTGTTTGTTCTAGTTAGTTGCTTCTTCGCGGATAGGACGTTGAGATGATGTGAGCAACGACAAGTTCTGCGGATGTACCTCTACCTTGCTGGATTCCAGGCAAGTATACTCACTTGCTGCCTATGGCTACCTTTCATCACTTGTTACCGATTCTTTCCATTGTTCTTAGGCTAGCCTTTTGATTCGATGCTTGTGTCTCGATCCTATCATATGTTTACCTTGCAGCCATGATATAGCCTTTCCTTCCACTTCCTATTAACTGTTGCTTGTTTACCTTGTTGGCCCCCGTGTCGTAGTTGCATGCTTAGTGTTGTTTGCGCTCGAGTCTTGTTATCCTTTGTCGTGTCACCTGTTTAGTTGATAGTTGGGTTTCAATTCAATCAACAAACTGATAATGTTTTTGGGTAATAATAATTTGATGTTAAGGCACCGGCAGGAGGCCCGGGTTAGGGTTTTGAAGCCTGCTAGTGTCGAAACTAGGAAAAGAGTCTTGTCTACTGATCCATGATGAGCGTGCTCACCACATCCGGGTGGTAGTATGGGACCCCCCTCGACTTAGACCTGATCTGCAGCTTGTCCGAAGAGCCACACTTAGTTCGGGTGTTCCATTTGCTCCTTTGCATTATGGGAGGGCCCCCCATGGTTACTGGTGATGGTTATGATGATGGTGACGCATATAGGGCGAGGCCTGTAGTGCCGGGGTGTTGTGTCCTGCGGGAGTTTTGCACACCTGCGCTGAGTATTCGGCTGCGTGGCTGGGACCTTATAGCTCCGTGGCTCCTAGGATGGGTTGTAGAGATGGTTTGGGTCGTGTCAAGCCAACCTGAGTTTTAGTTGGTGGCTTGAGTGTGTACGGGTACTGGAGCACACCCTGCAGGGATGAATCTTCTCGAGAAGCCGTGTTGTCCGCGGTTATGTGACGACTTGGTGAAAGTACTGGCTAACAAGTACTCAGACAACTTACACCTAATGATAATAACTTGATTAGTAATAGTCTTATTGACACAATAAGTTGAACATCATTAATCCAACAGTGTGAGTTATCCTTGGGTTGCTTCCTTAGTAGGGGGTGACATTGGATGGGTATTGTTTGGTGAGTAGTTGTAGTTGGTTCCGATACGCTATCTTATCTTCTTTCTGTTAGCCGGAAGTTGTAGTGTGTTTCTGTAGTTGGTTAGTGCAGCCCGCTGCCGCTTCTTTGCAATAACCCCTTCCTTTCCATTGTACCCAAAGTATTTGTATCTTGTGATGACTGGTTACGCCGGTATCTTGTGAGTATGGTTTATCCCCTTGCTAGTACTTAACCGTACTGACCCACGAATTCATTTTCGTGGCTGCATATTCAACATTGCAGTCAACAGGTTTGAAGTCTGACGACGTTAGCTTGGGAATCCCTCCGGCTTGGCCTGGGCAGGGATTGGACGCTCTCGGTTATCTTCAGGACTCTTAGTCCAATTTGTATCTTGTCCGTAGTCGGACACTATGTTGTTTCTTCCGCTGTTATTTGGATCTTTGTATTGTATCAGTTGTATCCTTGACTCGTTTGAGTCTTCTTGTATATATCTTTTCTGTTGTTGTTGTGGATTATTCGTGAACTGTTGTAATGTTATCACAAGTGGCAACCTGGAATCGGTTATTATGTGGATTTTGGCGGGAATGCTGAAATCTGCATAGGGCCCGATCCCGGGGCGTCACAAATGGTATCAGAGCATGGTTTCCGATTCCCGATATTGTTTCGATACGAATGGTTATCGAAGCAACGGGTCCGCAAAGCCTGTAGGATAACCTAGCTAACGGTCGTTGTTTCTAGAGTGTCAAAAACTATTTCTACTAAACTATTTTGGAAAAACATCTCAATAGGATTCTTGTTTTCTCCTTATCTCTATTCTATTTCCCCTCCCATCTTATTTGTTTTGGAGTCTACTCTCGTACTCAATCTTTCAAAGTTTTAGGATCCTACGTGGGTGGACGTTTTCTGAGCCTTTAACCTAATAGGCTCGATCATCGGAAGATTCCTGGTGGAAGAACATCATCGTCACTCCGAGCAAGAATCTCTTGTTAGTGGTGTCGATAAGATTCACGTGGAGCACGAAGACTCGATAGTCCGGCTTCTTCCTCTCTCTTGGCTTTGGCGGATTGCGAGGGCGCAATCCCTTGTTAGTGGTGTCGTTTGTAATGTCCGGGGTATTTTCCTCAATTAGATTTTCTTGTTTATTTTCCTTTTGCATCATCATGTCATCATGCATAGCATTGAATTTTGTCGCACTCTAAAAGAAATAAATAAATATATTTTTCTTCTTCTATAAAACCTAATTCAAGTTTAGAAATCAAAATGATTTGGCATGTTAAAAAATGTTTAATTGGCTTATAGATAGCCTCTATTTTAACATATAATTATTTTGGAATTTTCTATATGAAATTATTCCTGCAAAAACTAATTTTCTAAATTATGTGATAATTTGGAAAAAAAAACAAAAAAAAAACGTTTGGGGAAGAGGCAGGCCAGCTAGCCGCAATGGGCCAGCGAGCCCACCTACCATTCCCCATCCCAACCAGACACACAACGCACACAGAACCCAAACACGACCCACACACGCACGCACACAACACCACACAACGCACACCACGGAACGCACGCACGCGAGACGCAGAAGGGATCGATCCCATCGATCCCTCGTCTCCTTCCTCCCACCAGCGCCGCCAGGGGCTCGACCTGCGCCTTCCCTCTCCATACGCTCCTCTCCGCCGTCTCCTCTCCCTCTCCTCCGTTCCGGCCGACCGCTGCTGCTGCTCCCCTTCTCATGCGCGGACGGCCGCGACCCTGAGCTCCCCGGCCCCTGCTCCATCTCGCACGGCGACCAGCCGGCCGCCATGGATCCCGGCGACCAGCCCTGCTCCGTCCTTCCTCCACAGGTCGGCCTCCGTCGCCCAAGGAGCCTGCAGCGCCTCCCTCGCCCTGTCCCCGTCCTTGTCCCCAACTGCAACCGCACCGGCCACCTATGTGCTCCCTGCGTCTCATCAAGGTCGTCGTCACCCTGAGGTCAAGCTCGACGAGGGATGCTCCGCTCGGTTCTGCACCGTGTCGGTGTGTCCTCTCGCACGTCCGCGACTCCTTGGCTCCGCAGGACGAGAGCTCCTGTACGGCCTCTTCACCGAGCCACCACTCGCCCACAGGTTGAATTCGTCGCCTCCGACGCGGAAGAACGCCACCAAGCCCATGCCCGTTGTCCTCCCTTGCCTCCACGACGCACTGGCATGCAGTGTTGGAGTGATGGTCCGGGTCTCCGTTTGTGCTTGTGTCCTCCGCCCGCCACACGTTTGTTGCAATTCGTCTAAGAGAAGCGGAACCTCTTCGTTCGATGCCGCTCTCGTCCGTGACCATGACAAGTTCTCCATGACCGTGACTCTGCCGAGATCCTCCCCAGCCCGTACCTCGTCGCCATGATCTTCTTCGACAAGAACATGCCGTGAACGACTACCGCCGCCCCACATGTACCTCGTCGACAAGATCTACTACGACAAGTACCGCTACATCGAGCTACATCGAGCCGTGAACGTCCACCTCGCCGAACCCTCGACCGTGTCCGCCTTGCATTGGCCGCCTTCGTGCGCGCCCGAAGACCGGGACCGTCAGGTTCGCCTCCGACCCCGAAGACGATGTTGTTACAGTTCGGCCACGACTACGACGACCACTTCGACTCCAGACGTGAATGACTACTTCGACGACGACACGAGAACAATTATCTCCTCGACGCCCCGAAGACGATGATGCGGTGGTGCAATTACGACTACTTCCTCGACGTCGACTACTTCCCCTACTACAACGACGTCGACTACTTCCCCTACTACAACGACGTCGACTACTTCCACTACCACGCCTACGTCGACTACTTCCTCTATGACCCGAAGACCTCGACTTCGACTACATCGACAACGGAATGACTACTTCCCCTGCTACGACGACTTCGTCTACTTCCCATTCTTCGTCTACTTCCTCCACGTCCTGAAGACACCGGCGTTGCCCCGAAGATCTCCTCTTTCCGGCGTCGAACACAAAGATCCTCTCCACACGTGCGAACCCAAACCCTAAAACCCCTATACCCATGCCCTATTTTCTATAACATATCAACTATAATTAAAATGTCATCTCATTCATGTGTTGCATTGCATTTTTGTGGGTAGATAAATAACTCGAACCTCCTAAATTAAATGTTGGGCTTCCGGCTCAATTTAAATTGATTCAATTGCATAAATCATAACTAATTCATTTTAACTCCAAATTTGAAAAGTAAAATATGTTTTCCAATCAAAATTCTCTAAACTTTGCAAATATCAATTTTGTTTTCTGTTTCAAATAAATTAAATTGCTGAAAACAACTGTTTCTTATTTAATGCAATTAAAATTGCCAAATTAATAACTTGCTCATTTTAATTCCAAATCCAACAAATAAAATATGTTTTCATACCAGAAAAATGCACTTAATCTGTTCATGCCATCCATGTTCATGTTTGCACCTTGCATGTTGCATTTGTAGTAGTGTTATGCATGTTCACCTATTAAATAAATATGGAATGTGTTGGGGTATTTAATTCAATTGTTGCCCTATTCCATTTAATATTGCTTAACTCACCTATTTACTGTTTTCCATGCTAAAAAACATTTAACTTGATGGTTAGATAAACAACTTGAACCAATTCCTATTTCTCAGGACTCCGGTTCCGATTAAATTGCTTAAGTTGTTTCCCCTGTTGCATCTTGCCATGCCATGCATATAAAATAGGATCATGCTGGATCTTTGCCGTAGAAGTAATTGTTGCATCCGGTGTTTGTTCTAGTTAGTTGCTTCTTCGCGGATAGGACGTTGAGATGATGTGAGCAACGACAAGTTCTGCGGATGTACCTCTACCTTGCTGGATTCCAGGCAAGTATACTCACTTGCTGCCTATGGCTACCTTTCATCACTTGTTACCGATTCTTTCCATTGTTCTTAGGCTAGCCTTTTGATTCGATGCTTGTGTCTCGATCCTATCATATGTTTACCTTGCAGCCATGATATAGCCTTTCCTTCCACTTCCTATTAACAGTTGCTTGTTTACCTTGTTGGCCCCCGTGTCGTAGTTGCATGCTTAGTGTTGTTTGCGCTCGAGTCTTGTTATCCTTTGTCGTATCACCTGTTTAGTTGATAGTTGGGTTTCAATTCAATCAACAAACTGATAATGTTTTTGGGTAATAATAATTTGATGTTAAGGCACCGGCAGGAGGCCCGGGTTAGGGTTTTGAAGCCTGCTAGTGTCGAAACTAGGAAAAGAGTCTTGTCTACTGATCCATGATGAGCGTGCTCACCGCATCCGGGTGGTAGTATGGGACCCCCCTCGACTTAGACCTGATCTGCAGCTTGTCCGAAGAGCCACACTTAGTTCGGGTGTTCCATTTGCTCCTTTGCATAATGGGAGGGCCCCCCATGGTTACTGGTGATGGTTATGATGATGGTGATGCATATAGGGCGAGGCCTGTAGTGCCGGGGTGTTGTGTCCTACGGGAGTTTTGCACACCTGCGCTGAGTATTCGGCTGCGTGGCTGGGACCTTATAGCTCCGTGGCTCCTAGGATGGGTTGTAGAGATGGTTTGGGTCGTGTCAAGCCAACCTGAGTTTTAGTTGGTGGCTTGAGTGTGTACGGGTACTGGAGCACACCCTGCAGGGATGAATCTTCTCGAGAAGCCGTGTTGTCCGCGGTTATGTGACGACTTGGTGAAAGTACTGGCTAACAAGTACTCAGACAACTTACACCTAATGATAATAACTTGATTAGTAATAGTCTTATTGACACAATAAGTTGAACATCATTAATCCAACAGTGTGAGTTATCCTTGGGTTGCTTCCTTAGTAGGGGGTGACATTGGATGGGTATTGTTTGGTGAGTAGTTGTAGTTGGTTCCGATACGCTATCTTATCTTCTTTCTGTTAGCCGGAAGTTGTAGTGTGTTTCTGTAGTTGGTTAGTGCAGCCCGCTGCCGCTTCTTTGCAATAACCCCTTCCTTTCCGTTGTACCCAAAGTATTTGTATCTTGTGATGACTGGTTACGCCGGTATCTTGTGAGTATGGTTTATCCCCTTGCCAGTACTTAACCGTACTGACCCACGAATTCATTTTCGTGGCTGCATATTCAACATTGCAGTCAACAGGTTTGAAGTCTGACGACGTTAGCTTGGGAATCCCTCCGGCTTGGCCTGGGCAGGGATTGGACGCTCTCGGTTATCTTCAGGACTCTTAGTCCAATTTGTATCTTGTCCGTAGTCGGACACTATGTTGTTTCTTCCGCTGTTATTTGGATCTTTGTATTGTATCAGTTGTATCCTTGACTCGTTTGAGTCTTCTTGTATATATCTTTTCTGTTGTTGTTGTGGATTATTCGTGAACTGTTGTAATGTTATCACAAGTGGCAACCTGGAATCGGTTATTATGTGGATTTTGGCGGGAATGCTGAAATCTGCATAGTGCCCGATCCCGGGGCGTCACAAAAAAACATAGGCATACCGGAGACTCCGGGCAGTCCCGGTAAGACTCCGGACTAAGTACCGCAAGCGACACCAGTTTGGACTTAGCCAAATTCTTCAGAGGAAACACCCACAACGGAGACTCCGGTGTATCTGCGGTAAGTCTCCGGTCTGGGTACCGCGGGCGACACCAAAAATCCAGAGAAATCGACCTGGTGAATTTCTTCACACCGGAGACTCCGGTCTGGGAGACCGGAGACTCCAGCTTGGAGTAAACTCCAGCACAAAAAATTCCAGAGGCTTTGCATCTTTTTGTAACACAATACCACCACATCAAATATGTTGTTTAGGCCCTGAAATACATCAACACACTTAAGGATACATGTGTTGTTAACAAACACCAAAACAAGATGATTTAAGCGCATTTGCACTTTCAACCGGAGGAGTCTTAGAAGTTCCGAGGAGGAAGTGAGCCAGAAGGACACCCGGAGGGAGGCACCTGGGGCCCACACCACCAGGCGGCGCCCCCCTCTGGCCGCGCCTGGGGGTGGTGTGGCCCCCCTGGCCCACTCCCATGCGCCCCTTTCGTGTACTTGACCCCCAGGGAACCCTAAGCCCCAATACATCGTCGAAGAATTATTCCGCCACCGCCTCGGGGCGGAAAACACCAGACAGAGAAAAGCTCTCCGACAGGGACAAATCTGCCGGGGAAATTCCTCCCGAGAGAGGGGAAATCGTCGCCATCGTCATCGTCATCACTTCGGGCTTCATCGAGATCATCATCATCATCCTCATCACCAGCACCAGCACCGTCACCGTCCACCTTCATCCCAATGTAACAATTAGGGGTCTTTATCGTTGTTTTCCACTAGATCTCTGTCCCGGTGTGGATTACTTGTTAGTAGTTGATGCTTGTGAGATTTATCGGTGTTTACACTTTATGACCAGATTGTTATTATCCATTATATCACCTCTGATTATGATCCATATGATGTCTTGTGAGTAGTTCGTTTAGTCCTTGAGGACATGGGAGAAGTCATGATGTTAGTAGTGAAGTTATGTTGAAGTAATATCGCGTGGTTCGGTATTAAGTTGTGGTGCTATTCTTCTAGTGGTGTCATGTGAACGTCGACTACATGACACTTCACCTTTATGGGCCTACGAGGATGCATTGTGTATTTGGCTACTAATTGTGGGGTTGCCGGAGTGACAGAAACCTAAACTCCCGTTAGGAAACCAATGCACGAGGGAGTGTAGGATCCCGGAGTTTTAAGGTTGTGGTTAGATTTATCTTAATTACCTTCTTGTATTTGCGGATGCTTACGAGGGGTATAATCACAAGTATGTATTCGTCCTAGTTGGGAGGTGCATTAGCATAGGTCCACCCACACAACACTTAACGAACCAATAAATATTAATCAACTATATGAAGCGAAAGCACTTGACGAAATTCCCATGTGTCCTCGAGAACGTTTGGTAATCATAAGTAGAACAACCGACTTGTCTTTTGCACTCAAAAGGATTGGGCCACTTGCTGCAATATTATTTACTGTTATTTATTTACTCACACTTTATTTATCTGCTATGTCAAAAACCTCAAAAAACTCGTTTGCTAGTGTTTACGGTGAAATGTCTATCCAACCTGCTTGTCAACACCTTCTGCTCCTCGTTGGGTTTGACACTCTTATTTATCTAAAGTACTACGATACACCCCCTATACTTTTGGGTCATCAAGACTATTTTCTGGCGCCGTTTCCAGGGCGTGAAGTGCTATTGGTAAGTGGAATTGGGAAGAGAAACTTTTACTGTGAGTGTTATTTTTATTTTTGCCTGTTGTTTTATTTCATTATGGAGAATACTTCGGATTCAGTTTTTAGGGGTACTACTACTATTACTGCTAGGGTAGTAGGTGACCCTTTATCGTCTGAACTAGATCCTTATAAAATACCTATAAAAATTGTTGGACGTGTTATGGATAACTGCTACTATGGAGATGGAACTGTCCATCCCGGTGATCATTTACTCTTTATACATGAATTATGCGAGTTATTCAGATGTGCAGGTATTACAATGGATCAAGTGAAAAGGAAATTATTTTCTTTATTGCTGAAAGGAAGAGCCGCTGAATGATTCAAATTACTGAAGAATGGTGAATCTATTGAATGGAAGGAAATTGTTCCTCTCTTTTATTCTAAATTCTATCCTCCTAGTGAGATTCATAAAGATCGGAATCAAATATATAATTTCCGGCCTCATGATGGAGAGAGTATTGCCTGGGCGTGGGGGGGGGGAATGAAGTTATTAATGCTCAAATGTCCCATTCATGAACTCTCGAGAAATATTGTTATCAATAATTTTTATGCAAGGATTTCTCTTCATGATAAGGATTTATTGGATGCTTCTTGTTCGGAATCATTCACACGTACGAAGGAAGAAGCTAAATGTGATCTTCTTGACCGTATTAAAGAGAACACTAAAGGATGGGAGAACAAAAAAGTTAGAAAGTCATGTATAAATTATGATTATGAATGCATTAAATCTTTTATGGGAACCAATGATTTCTATAATGTCAGTGCTGTTTGTGGTCTTGATTCTCAAATCTTTTGCAAACTGTCTTAAATATTTTGCCTCCTATCTTTATATTCCTAAAAAGGAATTTAGCAAGTATCATGCACCTTATAAAGATATTGTTCCTGCTAGTACTATAGAAGTGCATGCTGCTAATCCTGCTGTTCCCGAGACTTATATTGAAAAAATGTCGTTCCCTGCTAAGGTGAAAGAACACTCTATTGTGTCTAGTGTGGTTAATTAGAGCATTAAGAAATCTATTGAACCTGATGAACAAATAACTGTTGAACCTGCTGTAGCAATAGTAAAAGATCTTGTTTGTGGAAATGTAGAGGATGAACATATTTTCTTCTGTGAGGATGCCTCTAATATAGTTTCCCATCCTCATAGACCTGAGAAAACTAGTGTTCTTGTGCTTTCTGTTAATATTGGTGATCATTGTTATTATGGATCAATTAACGTACGAGGACTACGATTCTCTAGTTGTATTGACAAGGGAAAGAAGATGCTATGGGAATGTTTGGAATGAAAGGACATCGGCTTCGGCAAAGAAAAGATCGATATTGGTGCAAGTTCTAGTGCTATTCCTTATGACCTTTATAAAGAAATTATGCATGAAATTGGTTCTTGTGAGCTTGAAGATATTGATGTGGTTATTCAGCTTGCTAATAGAGAAATTGTCTTTCCGACTGGTATTGTTAGAGATGTGGAGGTTTTATGTGGTAAGACTAAATATCCCAATGATTTTCTAGTACTTGGTAAGGCTGCTAGTAAAACTTGTCCTATTATTTTTGATAGACCTTTCTTGAACACTTGTGGTGCTATTATATATTGTAAGAGGGAGAAGATATTGACTAAATTTGATGGAAAATCTTATGAGTTCAATTTCTCCAAATTTGCTAGAGCACCTTATGAATCTAAATTGCCTGGTGAGAATTTTAGAGTTGAACAACTTGCTTCTATTGCTCTTGCTCCTAATAATGTTTTGCAGCAATATATGGAGGACCATGAAAGTGAGGTCTTTATGGAAGAGAGAAATGATATTGACGATATTGTTCTTCTTCAACCGGTGATACTGAAACATAATTTACCTGTGGAAGACTTGGGTACCACATTGCCACCCCAGGAGGATCCTGTCTTCGATTAAAAACCTTTGCATGATGATCTTAAATATGCTTATATTGATGATAAGAAAATATATAATGTTATTATTAGTGCTAAACTTTCAGGTGAAGAAGTGAAAAGATTATTGGGAATCCTGAAGAAACACCGTGGAGCTATTGGATATACTCTTGATGATTTGAAAGGGATTTCTCCTACGATATGTCAGCATGCTATTAATATTGAACCTGATGCAAAGCCAGTAGTTAAACATCAACGTTGTTTGATTCCTAAGATGAAAGAAGTGGTAAGAAATGAGGTATTAAAACTCCTTGATGCTGGTATTATTTTTCCTATTGCTGATAGTAGATGGGTGAGCCATGTGCATTGTGTCCCTAAGAAAGAAGGAATGGCTGTTGTAACTAATGAAAATAATGAGCTTATTCCACAAAGAGTAGTAGTTGGTTATAGAATGTGCATTGATTTTTAGAAAGGTTAATAAAGTTACTAAGAAGGATCATTATCCTTTACCCTTTATTGATCAAATGCTAGAGAGGTTGTCTAAGAAAACCCATTTTTTCTTTCTTGATGGTTATTCTGGGTTTTCTCAAATTGCTGTTAGGGCAAAAGATCAGGAGAAAACAACCTTTACTTGTACTTATGGTACTTATGCTTATAGACGTATGCCTTTTGGTTTGTGTAATGCTCCTGCTACGTTTCAAAGATGCATATCTGCTATTTTTCATGGTTTTTGTGAAGAGATTGTGGAAGTATTCATGGACGATTTCTCCGTCTATGGAACTTCTTCTGATAATTGCTTGCACAATCATGATAAAGTTTTGTAGAGATGTGAGGAAACTAATCTTGTTCTTAATTGGGAGAAATGCCACTTTATGGTTAATGAAGGAATTGTTCTTGGACATAAAATTTCTGAAAGAGGTATTGAAGTTGACAGAGCTAAAGTGGAAGCCATAGAGAAAATGCCCTGTCCCTGGGATGTTAAAGGTATTCGTAGTGTTCTTGGTCATGCTGGTTTTTATAGGAGGTTTATTAAAGATTTCTCTAAAATATCAAAGCCTCTTACTAATCTTCTTCAGAAAGATGTACCATTTGTTTTTTATGATGATTGTAAGGAAGCTTTTGAAACTTTAAAGAAGGCTTTAATTACTACTCCTATTGTTCAACCATCCGATTGGAATTTACTTTTTGAAATTATGTGTGATGCTAATGATTTTGCTGTAGGTGATGTTCTTGGACAACGAGTAGATAAGAAATTGAATGTTATTCATTATGCTAGTAAGACTCTTGATGCTGCTCAAAAGAATTATGCTACTACTGAAAAAGAGTTCTTAGCTGTAGTTTTTGCATGTGATAAGTTTAGACCTTATATTGTTGATTCAAAGGTTACTATTCATACTGATCATGCTGCTATTAGATACCTTATGGAAAAGAAAGATGCTAAGCCCAGGCTTATTATATGAGTGTTTCTTTTACAAGAGTTTTATTTGCATATTATGGATAGGAAGGGTGCTGAAAATCCTATTGCTGATAACTTGTCTATATTAGAAAATGTTACTTTTAACCCTACTCCTGTTAATGATAGTTTTCCAAATGAACAGTTGGACGCAATAAAAGTAAAATCCCAGGATAGTCCATGGTATGTTGATTATGCTAACTTTATTGTTTCAAAGTATTTGCCTCCAACGTTTACAGCTCAATGATGCAAACGTTGGTAAACCCCAAGTGGAAGGTTATGAAGAGTGCGGTGGCAAGTTTTCCCTCAGAAAAGAAACCAAGGTTGAATCGACCAGTAGGAGGAAGGAGTAACTTCAGAAGGTTGAAGCAGGTGAGATGGCAGGGCGCACTACCGGTTCAGAAGCAACATGGATCCTACACAACACAATCAAATCACTTTGCCCCAACGTAGCAGTGAGGTTGTCAATCTCACTGGTTTTGCTGAACACAAAGAGGTTAAACATATGGTGTGGAAAACAGTAGGGATACAATATGAAAACAGTAGCAGCAGTATGAAAGCAGTAGGTGTTTTATCAGCATGAGGAAAATGGACCGGGGTCCACAGTTCACTAGTGGTGTATCTCTATGAAAGATAAATAACATTTGTGGTGAACAAATTACAGCTGGGCAATTGACAGAAATGAAGGCTGCACCATAGTGCATATGCAAGACATAAAGATTATTGTGTGATTCATGCGAGCATTACAACAAAATACATAGACCGTCATCCAACTGCATCTATGTCTAATAATCCATGCTCCGAATATCATCCGAACAAACGTTGGGTATTAAGTTGCAAGCAACAGATTATCGCAGTAAGCAAACTGTGTAATGTAAACAATGTAAACTATGTAAACACCATTGTTTTCTCCCTAATGGTAACAACACATCCTCCATCTGTCACGTTTCTGTCACTCTAGCACAGATGCAAAGGAGGCATGAACCCACTATCGAGCATAAATACTCCCTCTTGGAGTTACTAGCATCTACTTGGCCAGAGCATCTACTAATAACGGAGAGCATGCAAGATCATAAATAGCATATGCATGAAGATAACATGATAGATTGATAATCAGAAGACATAGCATTCAACATTCATCAGATCCCAGCAGACACAACATGTAGCATTACATAAAGATGATCTCGATCATGTTAGGCAGCTCACAAGATCTAAACATGAGGTACAAAGTGGAGAGAACAACCATCTAGCTACTGCTATGGAACTGTAGTCCAGGTATGAACTACTCACGCATCACTTCAGAGGAGGGCATGGTGGTGTAGACCCCTTTGGTGATGAATTCCCCTCCCGGCCGGGTGCCGGGGAGAGCTCCAGAACCCTCCCTATCTCGGCATGACGATGACAGCGGCCTGATACGTCAAAAACGTATCTAATTTTCCGAACACTTTGCTGATGTTTTCCCTATAAACTTGTGTGTTTTGAATGCAACTAACACGGAATAATGTTTTTCAGCAGAATTACTTTGGTGTCTCGTTTTTGCGCAAAAAATCAACTTTTAGGAAAATAACTGGAAACAAAGGGAAAGTCCATATTTTACCCGAACACTACCGGAGCCAGAACATGAGTCAGAGAGGGGCAAGGGGGTGCCCTCACCACCCCTAGGCGCGGTCAAGGTGGGCCCGCGCCTGGGCATGGTGAGCCCACCTCGGGCACCCCCTCGGACTCCCCTTTCGACTACATATGCCCCGAAACCTAAAAACCCGAGGGGGTTTGATCGTTTTCCAGAAAGAAGTACGTAGCTTCGCCTCCATCACGAATCCTTTTTCGGGGTTCAGAAACTCCGTTCTGGCACCCTGCCGGGACGGGGAATTGGAGGAGATCATCGCCATTGTCATCACCAATGCCTCTCCATCGACCATCCATGTTTTCCCCATACATGTGTGAGTAATTCCCCCGCTGTAGGCTGAAGGGGATGGTAGGGATTGAATCATATTGTTCATGTAATAATGTCGTGATTGTTAGCGCATAGTGCCTAGTATCCTCTATTAGTGCTATTGACATTGTTGCAACTTGTTATGCTTAATGCTTGTCACTTTGGGCCCGAGTGCCATGATCTCAGATCTGAACATGTTATTGAATCACGATGATAATTATTGTTTCTTGATCATACCTGCAAGTTGTTTACACATATCGTTGTCTAGAACCCGAGGCCCCGAAGTGACAGAAATTGGGACAGTCGGAGGGGATGGCTGTGATGTGAGGATCACATGTGTTCACGGAGTGTTAATGCTTTGCTACGGTGTTCTATTAAAAGGAACACCTTAATTACCAGTAGTTCCCTTGAGGCCCCGCTGAAAACGGGCTAGTAGGACAAAAGATGTTGTGCAAGTTCTCATTGCGAGCACGTACGACTATTTACGGAACACATGCCTATGGTTACTTAGTGCTTGGATGCTTTATCTTATTTATCTGCAATGCCCATGTCTTGATTATTATATGAACTATATTATCCATGCAACGCCCGTTCATCTATCCCTATGCCTACGTTATTTAATCTCATTGTTTAATTCAAACACTATTGTTGCTATTTTCATTTCATTGCTGCTATTATTTCACTACTACTGCTACTATAAAACTATTACTACTCATAAACCACTGCGAACAAGTCCACTTTCAGGTGCAGGTGAATTGCCAAATCACTTGTTAAGGCTCACAAATATTCTTTGGCTCCCCTTGTGTCGAATCAATAAATTTGGGTTTTACTTCCCTCGAAGACTGTCGCGACCCCCTATACTTGTGGGTTATCAAGACGCCGTTGTCGGGGAGCATAGCTTTATTTGCAAGCTCACCGGAGAGTACTATTATCTAGTGCCAATCATTCATCATGAGTAAGACTCGTGATGGAAAGTTTCCTATATTACCATCCACTACAAGAAGAGGTACAACTCTGAACACCTCTGTTGCTCTTGATTCACCGTCTGTTATGAGTAAGTTGCTTACACCACCACATACACATGCTACACGTGCTACTTCTGCTAAATCTGACAATACTTCTGATACTTTTGATGATGCTTCTACTGTGCTTGATGAGAGTGGTTCTCTCGGTCCTTTCTTAGATGCTACTATTGCTAAAGCTAAAAGTATTGCAAACACTGAAACTCCTGATAAAAATCCAGTTACTCCTGCTGTTTCACCTGAGCTTAGAGAGAATCCTAGTGATGATTTTGATGATTCCTATATTGAACTTAATGATGATCTTATTGATGAAATACATGCTATGAAGGATAGAGATGTTGTTATAAGTCTTATTGAAAGTCGTGCTGTTAAATGCTAAGTTTGCCACTTCTCCCATTAATATTAGGGATAAGGATTATGATTTCTCTCTTGATTTATCTTATATATATATATATATTGTTGAGAAAGAACCTTTTTTGTGGTACTGAAAATGAAAGTGCTATGAAACATATGAATGAGCTCTCCTCTTTGAGTAGTTTATTCTCTGATGATCTTAAGAAACGTAGCTACTTTGTTGCTAAAATATTCCCTTTCTCATTAAAAGATGAAGCTAAAACTTGGTTTAATAATTTTTCTCCGGGATCTATTGATAGTCATACTGGTTTGGTTAATGCTTTCTTTCATAAATATTTTCCTGCTAGTGCTCAACATGTTGCTTTACAAAATATATTTAATTTCAAGCAATTGGAAGGAGATAAATTGCTTGTATCTTGGGCAAGGTTCTGTTCTTTAGTTAGGGCTACACCTGGGCATAAGCTAGAAAATAATGAACTTCTTGATATATTCTATAATGGACTAACTGTTGAATCTAGGACATACCTGGATAGTTGTGTTGGTTGTGTTTTCAGGCAAAGAACTCCAGATGAAGGTGAGGAATTAATGGCTAAAATAAGCTAAAATCATGATGATTGGACTATGGTTGAGCCTGAGCCGACCCCTACTATAGTATCAACACCAACACCCAAGAAGAGGGGGATGATTGAATTAAATGATGAAGTGATGAGAGAAGCCAAGAAATCTCTTAAAGAGAGGGGTATTAAATATGAAGATGTGAAGAATCTTCCACCTATAGAAGAATTATGTAAGTCAATTCCTCACTCATCCACCATTGAGGTACACTCTCTCCAGCATTTTGATAGTAAAGATATTCCCTATAATAAACCTCCTGATCAATGTTTAGATGAATTTGATAATTATGTTATTAAGCAAGATAATTTTAATATGAGAGTGCAAAATCACCTAATGGAAAAATCTAGAGCTATTGATAATTTGCAGGGTATTATAGAAAGAACCTCTAATGATGTTAAAATTCTTGTTAAACACTTTCATATGGTTCAAACTCAAATTGATCAACTTGCTAAAGTGCAAAAAGATTTGCTAGTTAATGTTTCTAAAGAAAAACATGCTTATGAAATAAGAACTAGAAGTAGTATTGCTACACAAGATCCTTTATATCCTGAGGGACATCCTAAATAATTGAACAAGATTCTCAGCAAACTAATAATAATGTTATTCATACTAAGAAGAAAAAGAAGAAGAAACATAAAACTGTTGTAGAATCCTCTGAACTTGCTAAAGATCCTAATAGTATATCTATCTCTGATGCTGAAACCGAAAGTGGTAATGAAGAGAATAATGCTTCTGATAAAGAAGAAATTGAAGAGGAACCTGAAAAGCAAACTAAAAATACAAAGTACACTAAGGAAGATTTTGTTGCGAATAAACATGGTAATGAGAGAGAACCTTGGGTACAAAAACCAATGCCTTATCCTAATAAGAAACACAAATCAAAAGAAGAAGAACATTACAACAAGTTTTGTGAATGGATGAAACCTTTGTTCTTGCAAATTCTATTAACTGATGCTATTAAATTGCCTCCTTATGCAAAATATATGAAAGATAATGTCTCTAACAAAAGGAAGATTCCTAATGAGGAAATTTACACTATGCTTGCTAATTACTCTTTTAATGGCAAGGTTCCTAAGAAGCTTGGAGATTCTGGTATACCAACTATTCCATGTTCTATTAAAAATAATTATGTTAGAATTGCTTTGTGTGATTTGGGAGTTGGAGTTAGTGTCATGCCTTTTACTCTCTATAAAAGACTCCTTGTCGAGACATCGTAGTAGTTTTCATAGACGGGGGTGCCATGAGACTACGGGTAGAGACGTGGGGGAATGTGGTTGCGCTAACGACGAAAACACAGGTTTTACCCAGGTTCGGTACGTCGTAATAATACGGCGTTCCTACTCCTGCAAACTCACTATTCAGGTCTAAAGCCTGTGTATGCAAGTACAATGTGAGGTTCTGTCTAGCTATTCGCTGAGGATCAACTTCCCGGCGAGTTAGCCTCTGTCTTCTCCTCTATCTATCATATCTCCCGTCCGGCTTTATATAACAGCCGAGTTAGGGCATACAGAGTAGAAAACCTAGAAGACTACGGCGAATATTAACTTGGAAATTAAGGAATCCGCCTTCTACTCCAAGCCATATCACGTGGGCCGTGATCCGGGTTCTTCTAGAATCCCGCTTCTGTGCGTCAGCTTACTGGGCCGCCCAATGGACCGTAGCCCACTACCATTCGGGCCACCCGGGCAATCCGGCACTTTCGACTACCATCCGATATACCCCTATTTGGTATATATCCGACAGTAGCCCCCAAGAAGGATCGAGACTCCGTTTTCGCCGTCTTTCGTCAAATGCATCCTTCCGAGAAATACCGGCCTGCAGTCTTGATTCTTCTTTTCTTCCTTTAAAGGAGATGGTAACGTAAAACTCGGAATCCAAAAAATCCGGTTTTTCTCACACGATCCTTCGCGGAGAAGGAACTTCCTACGTCAGCGCTTAAAACTTGCTGACGCAAGGGACGTTTGGGTTACAGGCGAGAAAACCCAGAAACATCTTTCTGACAGATTTTCGCGGGAAACGAGGAGATAACCATAATCATTCTGTCGATTCATTTCCCGGATTTTCCGGCAAGTGACACGCGTTGGACATCCAACGGTCAAAAGAGCCGTTAGCACGCATCCTCACAGATTTCCGGCTATAAATAGCCTTCTTCGTCCTCTGGAAAAACCTTCCGCTCTTCACTTCGCACGCCATTCCAACGCCCAAGCTCACAGCAGAGAAACTCTCGAACGCGAATCGCGCCCAAGACCTCACCGGAGACGACCTAGCGCCGCCCCTCGATGGCTTCTCCGTCGTCTTCACCAGCCCGCGCCGTCGCCAAAGAGATTTATGAAATCATCAACACAAGGGACCCGCAACTGGATTCGCCAGTGCGGTCCACCGGCGACGAGCCGGCGAAGACCACGGACACCGCGGCGGGCGAAGGAAACCTCTCCGCCATCGCAGATCCTGCGGGTTCCTCCTCCGCGCCCACTCCACCGTTCGCTCCCGAAACGGCGGAGGAGAAGATTGAACTTTTCGGCGACGAGCTTGCGGCCACGGAGGTCGCAGCATCCACCGCCGCCGGAGTTAAGGAAGAGACGGAGATTGCCGGCAATTGGAGTCCGAGTAATATTTTACCATCTCTCCTTCCGACAATGGAAAAGGAAGGGCTTCTGGTTAAAGACAAATGGCGGATCCCGGAAGACGAATCCGAGCCCATGCCAAAAGACGGAGAACGTGTCCTCCTTACTTCTCATATTGCGAGAGGTATGGGTTTGCCACCTTCCGCCTTTTTCTTGGACGTCCTTAACCATTACGGCATTCAGCCACACAATCTTCCACCAAACTCCATTCTCTACCTAGCTGGCTTCCAAGCCCTTTTTGAAGGGTATTTAGGAATAGCTCCCAGACTAGATTTTTGGCAATATTGCTTTGGAGTGAAGCGCAACCCTACAGAGGGTGTTCTTCCCGTCTGCGGGACTATTTCTTTCACTCTTTGGAGGTTCAGGGAATATTGGTACCCAAAGATAAAAACATCCGAATCCGTCAAGTTTTGGACGGGTTCCTTCTTTTACCATCATGACATCCCGTTTCCCGGAAAAGAAAACGGGGTTCCTCCATTCGTCAATTCCGCCGCCATTCCTCAAGAGAGTTGGGCAGTCGAAGCAGTGCAATCTTTGCCAGAAGACCTGATGAAGATAAAACGGCGTATCGCCAAACTTACCTCTTCCCAGCCTCCCTTAACCGGAACAGATATTGTCTTGTGCTGGTTTGGACGCCGTATTCAACCTCTCGCTTTTCGTTCCCGACTCCTTTGCGAATACGAAGGGCCAGAAGATGGCATGAGAGGGACGGACAAAGCCTTCTCCAAAAGGGACTTCAAAAAACGAGTTAACCAATTGGTCGCTACTCGTGTCCAATACACAGAAAGTTTGGAAATGTATCACGAGGAAAACCCAGTTCCTAAGGTACTTATATTTTCCTCGATTTTGGGTTTCTCTCGGATTATCTCTTTTTCCTGACTTATTTGGATCTTTGCCGTCTCCATAGTTCGAAGAACTTAAAGGAGTCGATCTTGCATCCGACGCCGAGCTCGACGAACTACATGCCAGCTTTTATGGCGGCCGGAAACGCAAGAGGCAGGTGACCTTTGAAGAAGTGATAAATCTTGACGGAACTCCCATCACCGTCTCCGGGTATTTTCCTGGAGCTTTCTACTTATCATTCCCTTCCGGTTGTTTTGAGATATTTATTTCTCGGATGTTTCCCTTTTCAGCCTTGCTCCAGTTCCTTTAAAGGCAAAGAAATTGAAGAAACATAAGGCTACTGCCAAAGGAGAACCATCTTCCGTTGCAGTTTCTCCCCCTTCAGCTGTATTCAGCGGGGAAGAGAAAACCACAAACCCGGGCGCAGAATTTCAGCGGTCCAGCCAGCCTATTGCATCCAACATGAATGCGAGGGAAAGGGCGGGACCAGAGATGGGTAGAAATCTTCGAGCATCTGGGGAGGACGAACCCATTCCCACTTTTAACAGGAATTTCCAGGTAAAGGAAAAACCATTCGATGAACTCGGATATATTCGCCCAGAAGCTAGAAAATTCTTCACTCCTGCCCCTTTAATCCGTCCTTGGCCACAAGGCGGGCTAATTGTCCGCAATGACTTCGTATTTTCACCTCGTCAGGTCATTCAGGACGCCCTTTACCACGTTGGAATCCTTTTCTCTGAATATGTAAAGGATTTCAATGAAACCTTGTCAAATTTGCAGGAAATGAGCCAGGTAATATCTCTAGCCCCCAAGCAATAAGTCGGAAGCATGCTGTCCACTTACTGCTTCTTATTATGCTTGTTTTTAACTTAAGAGTCTTACGTTCATTTCCGCGTTTCAGCATACTGCTGATAAGATAAACTTGGAAATTTTTAACAAGCTTAACATCAAGAATGAAGAGGTGAAAACCCTTCTATCTATTATTGATATTAAGAAAGCGGAGCTGGCATCATCTCAGCTAAAGCTGTCGGAAACAACAGGTATGTTTCGATTCTCTGAAGTTCCTTATCCCGTTTTTTGTCTAAGTACTTTTTCCGAATTTTTCTAAACTCGGAATTTTGTTCCTTGCTTTCCAGCTGCTTTGGCTAAAGCCAAGGAAATAGCTGAAGATGTCGGCAATGCCGCGATTCTCCGACAGGAGAATTTGGACCTTCATAAGGATCTTATGAAGGCTCAAAAGGATCTGGAGGCCAGCAACATGGCCCTTGGGATTGCTCAATCCAAGGCCTCCCAACAGGCGGACAAGGACAAAGCTACTATCCAAGACTTGGAGAATGCCTTAACCCTGCGCCTTGAGGAAGGCTCCGAGATGGACAAGATTCTCGGTAAGTTGCTATCATTTACCGGTTTTTCCATGTCTTGATTTCCTTCTCTGTTTTTTCGATAACCTTTTGGTTGTTTGCTTGAAAAAACAGGACATAACCCAGAACTTACGCGGATTGAGAAAATCCGAGCTTTTGGGAAGGTATGGACTGCGATCAGGGCTGCAAGCATGCAGCTGGTCAACAAGTTCCTTCCCTCAAGAACTGAGGAATTCTTGGAAGTTGAAAAACTTCCGGAAGCTATCCTGGAGGTGGCGGAATCCAAGGAGTCCACCTTGCGCTCCGCAGCACGGGGTGTGTCGCACCCAAGGTTTCTAGAGGATACTCATCGCACGAACTGGAAGTCAGGTGCTTGGATTATGGGGCATAACTGCTCCCACGTCCCAGCTTCCTGGTAGGCCTGCGCTTATGCGCGACAACACAAGCCCTGCTTCCACCGTCGAAGTAAACTATCCGCTAGGAACCTAAGGCACTACTGTCGACGTACTTCATATTCAAACACGCACTGTACGTCAACAGCTTTGAACGAAATGATAGCACCAACTGTCTCTAAGACACAAAAGAATGAAATAAGTGCAACTGGCCTTCACTAAGGCAGAAATATCGAATACAGTCATCCAGAGGACACATGTCCCAACATATCATCCATTACAACAGCGGAAGCAATCAAAGGGGTCTGAGTACAGACAAATCCATGGCTTAAGAAGCCGGAGAAAATAAATAAGACGAAGCCCATCCACGTAGGTTCTGGATCCTGCCCTGGTCCAGCTAACTACTCGTCTGCAGTCTCGTCGAACTCCACAAAGTAGCCGTCCTGAGAAGCATCGTAGTCGTAGTCGTACTCTGCGTAAACCACAGCCCCAACGGGGTCAGTACATCCAAGTACTGGCAAGCAAGACTCACACTTCATCAAAGAGTTACCCGTCAACACAAGCATTGATGCTTGGGATCAACGGAAGAAAGGGGTGATATAAAAGTTGCTGCTGGCTGCTCTAACCAACTACAGAAGATAACTACAAGTTCCGGCTAACAGAAAAGATAAGATCGAGGATTGTAACCAACTGAAAGATAACTTCAACCAAACCCATCCTGGATCTCGCCCCTTATCCGAAGAAGCAATCCGAGGATAACTCACACCGTGTAATAAGGTGAATCAAGTTATTGTGTGAATAACCTATTACTAGTCAAGTTATTAATCATTGGGTGAAACATGATTGGTGGTTATGTTGAAGTTGTCCTGAGTACTTGTTAGCCAGTACTTTCACCAAGTAATCCATAACCGCGGAAAACACGGCTTCTCGAGAAGATTATCCCTGCAGGGTTGCACCAATTTGGCCGTACACTCATGAATATCCCGCCAGAGGGGATGCCTCCCACCAAGCGGGGCACTCAACACAACCAACCATTCTTCGCATCAAGCCCAAAGCACCTTGGGCGCACGGCTAATCGAGCCCAGAAGAAAATGGACCCTCATAGCACTCTAAGAACGTGTCCCCCTATATGCCGACTACAAAAGTTCCACCCTGCGCTGGGCTCGCAAAAACATGCATGCGGCAAATAGAAAGCACGAACTAAATGAGATGATTTGGACGAGATGCGAATCAGGTCAAGTTGAGGGGGGCGCCCATACTCGCTTCCCAAATGCGGGTAGTGCGCTCATCATGGATCAGTAGACAAGACCCTTTTCCTATTAGGGTCGACACTAGCGGGCTCCAAAACCACTCATGGGCCTCCTGCCGGTGCCTTATCATCAAATTATTATTACCATTAGCAATTAACAGGATTGATTGATTAACATCGAGCCCCCGGTACAAATAATAAGATAGTAAAAGTAGTAACCGACAACAGACTCGAGTAAAAGCAACCCTAAGCATGCTAGATAATACTAAGGCACAAACAAAGGCTGTAGGTATGGAGGTGAGGCAGTATCATTGGTTCAGGGTATCATGTGATAGGTTCGGAGAACAAGCAACGATACATAGGGCTAGCAATAGTAGACAAAAGGATAGTATCGACAACAAGTGTGGAAAGGAACTCGATGATTCATGTGAGTGATAACTTGCCTGGCAGCTCAGCCTCGTACTGGGCTAGGTCCTGAGTAGTGGTGTCGTAAGGCTCGTCGGTACCAACGTCGTCGTCTAATCGAGAAGAAGCAAAACAACAACGAAGGAAGACGGGCAATCAATACATGGCATAGGTGCACAAACATTGGATGATGCATGTCACGTTTAATAGATGCACCAAACTAAACTAGTTGATATGAGACACAAGTTTAAATGGATTCCATATGCAAAGGTTGCATTGGAAGCCCATGCTTTAGAGTTGAATTAATTGTTCTATCACTAAGCATCATGTGTAAGTGACTTAGTATGATGCATGCATGATGAGGAACAATAAGATAACAAATTAAATGCAATTGGAATGATAGTTAACAATTTAGAAAAGCATTTATTAAGTTTGGAATTTTGTTACTTAAACATGGTACACAAACAATTATTGTTTTCATCAAGTTAGGGTGTGCAAAACAATTTACAAATTTTATATTTGAAAAGGTTATCAAATTTTAGTTGAGTTACAGGTTTCACATTTTGAAATTGGACTTTAGATTATTTAATTATGAATTAAACAATATTAAACAGTTTTTAATTGAATTAAACAAGATTTAAATTGTTTAGGCAATTTAAATTGTTCAAACCAGAAAACAAAATTTATATTTGAATAGAGTATTCAAAATGGTGTGAAAAACATATTTTATTTGAATTATTTGAAAACAGTATGAATTAGTTATGAATTATTTCAATTTGCATTTGAATTATTCAAATTTGAAATTTAAAAGTATTTTAAAATTTCAAAACAGAACACAAGTTGAATATTTGGAAAGAGTATAAAATCTTGAACAGAAAACATATACAAGTTTTAGTTATTGGATTTATAGATTTGAAGTTATTGAATTTTGAAGTTTATAGTTTATTCTGCCCATTTTAAAAAGAATTGGAATTTAGCAGAATGGCTTTTAAACTTTTGTTACCGTGCTGGTATCTACACCCACACGCTGACAGTGGGCCTGCGGGGTCAGCACGCTGGCGTGGCAGAGGAGAGGCTGACAGGGGGCCCGCCCTGTCAGCGCTCGATGCAAAAGATGGGAAAAACTCCCGAGCGAGGGGCAGGATTCGAACCCTGCACCCTTCGCTAGCGAGCGCTGCGCCTGAACCACTGGGCTGGTTCGCGTTTGTTATCAGAACACAACACGCAGAGAGGTTGAAGTGTTGTTCGATATCTGAATTTGTAACTGACGAAAACAAGCCTGAAACTTGACAGATACAGGCAGTGGTCGCCGGCGATCAGCAGGTGATGCCCGTGCGCCCGATGCGCGTGTGCTGCGGCGATGCTGGCGGTGCGTGGATGTGCACGGTGCGTGTGCAGAGAGGAAGAGGGGCGAGGAGGAGCGACGGTGAAGATCACCTGAGCTGCAGGCGTAGCAGGTTCGGTGCAGAGCTCGCCGGCGAAAAGAAGAAGACGGCGTCGCGGTTCTGGTACTCCTTAGGCTGCGCTGCGGTGTTGAAGACGAAGAGGGTACCGAGGCCGATCCATTCCAGCAGCTGGAACACCGTGCCAGCCAACGGAGTCGGTGTCCGTCGCCGGAGTTCAGAGAGGCGGCGACGAGTTTCAGAGTTTCAGAAGGTGGAGGTGGGTGAGAGCGATGGCGGCTGCGGCGGGGCTCGAGGGTGGAGCTAGGGTTTGCGGTAGGGGGGTGGACGCCACGGTGGTTTTATGGAGTAGGTGGATGAGTACGGCGCGCCATCGGGGGGTTCTGTGGCCGATCAACGATGGAGGCGTGCTCGTACGCCTCTGACGTCAGGCAGAAGGAGGACGACAGCGACGTGAGGGGAAGGGTTATCGGGCCCAAGGGGGGTAACTGGGCTGGGCTGGGTTGGACCTCTAGCTGCTGCTGCTCTCCTCCCTTCTTTATTCTTTTTATTTTTTTTGTACTTTTTTTTTGTAGTTAAGCAATTGGAAACAAAACAAAGACTTTGTGTGTAGAAAAGTTTGGAGTAGAATTTAGGATAAATCCCTTAGTTGAAAACAACCAATTAGTAGTTTTTGTTTTCAAAAACTTAATTGTTTGCTTGCTGTTTTTAAAATTAAACAAATTTAAATGAGATTTCCAATATTAGTTAATAGTAGAAAATCAAGGTATTTTCAATAGGGTTTTCTTTAGGGTTTGAAGGTGATTTAGGGAATTCAAATTAGTGGTGAATTTCATGGATTCAAATGATTAAAGATTTGAGAAATGGTTTGAGTTTGGAAATAATTTGAAATTAATTGATTAATTGATTAAGTGATTGATGAATTAAGCAACAAATTAAGAGTTGATCCAACATGAAAATAATTGGAAGCAATTGAGGTTTTGGATTTGCAAATCTTTATTTGAAAGATTGTAACAGACAAGTGTGAAAACAGAAGTTGACAACAAGTTTGAAATTCATATGAAAACAATGCAAACAGAAATAAAAAATGAGAATGATGCCATGATGCATTGCATAAATTAAACAAATAAGTAAAACAACTAAGGGTTTTCATACTTGGATGTTACAAAACGCCCCCCCTTGAAGGAATCGCGCCCCGAGATTCCCTACTGAGAAATGAACAGGTCCGGATACTTCTTGCGAAGATCCTCTTCGGTCTCCCACGTTGCCTCTTTATCAGAATGATGTGACCATTGCACTTTCAAGAACTTGGTGCTCTTGTTGCGAGTCTTACGCTCGGTCTCATCGAGAATACGAATAGGGCGCTCCTCATAAGATAGATCATCTTGCAGTTCAATGGAATCATGATCAACTGCACGATCTGGATCTTTGAAACATTTCTTGAGCTGTGACACGTGGAACACATCGTGCACTTTGGATAGTTTTTCTGGAAGTTCAAGACGATAAGCATTCTCTGCACGTCTTGAGAGGATGTTGAAAGGGCCAATGTATCTTGGTGCAAGCTTTCCTTTCACACCAAAACGATGAGTGCCTCTGAGGGGAGTTACACGGAGATATGCCTTATCACCAGGTGCATAGACCATATCCCTGTGCTTGCTATCATAATAGCTCTTCTGACGAGACTGAGCAATCCTGAGATTGTCACGAATGATACGAACTTTCTCCTCGGCTTCCTTAACAATGTCAGGGCCTAAAAGTGAACGTTCACCAGCTCCAGACCAATTGATTGGACTCCTGCATCTGCGACCATACAGTGCCTCAAATGGTGCCATGCCTAGGCTTGCCTGGTAGCTGTTGTTGTAGGAGAATTCAGCATATGGAAGGCAATCCTCCCATTTCATGCCAAAGGAGAGACCACATGCTCTGAGCATATCCTCGAGAATCTGATTGACTCTTTCGACTTGCCCCTGAGACTGAGGGTGATAAGCTGTGCTGAACAGAAGTTTAGTGCCCAATGCTTCCTGAAAGCTTTTCCAGAAATGAGAAGTGAAGATACTTCCACGGTCTGAGCTTATTTCCAATGGAACACCATGAAGGGGAACAACCTTTGCTGTGTAGAGCTCTGCTAACTGGCTAGCTGAGATAGTTTCCTTTACAGCATAGAAGTGAGCAACCTTAGTGAGACGATCAATAACAACGAAGATTGCATCGTTGCCCTTTTTGGACTTTGGAAACCCAGTAACGAAGTCCATTTCAATCATGTCCCACTTCCACTCAGGAATTTTCAGAGGTTGGAGTAGACCTGCTGTCTTCTGATGGACTGCCTTAACACGTTGACAAACGTCGCATTCAGAAACGTATTGAGCAATTTCACGTTTCATGCCAGACCACCAATACAGAGTCTTGAGATCCTGGTACATCTTCGTACTTCCAGGGTGAATGGATAGAGGAGTTTCATGAGCCTCCTTGAGAATGATATCCTTGAGACTTTGAATCTGAGGGACTGCAATGCGTCCTTCGAAGAACACAGTTGCCTTGTCATCAATTGAGAAGGACTTGAATTTATCATTGCCCTCCTTGATGTGATCCACAATCTTCTTGATTTCATTATCACGAAGTTGTTCAGAACGAATCTTGTCCTCGAGAGTTGGGTTGGCTGTCAAGCTAGCAAGGTATCCTTCAGGAACAAGACCAAGGTTCAGCTTCTGGAATTCTTCATGAAGTGGAGGTTGGCTTTCCATGATCATGAGATTATTGCAATAGGATTTGCGACTGAGAGCATCGGCCATAACATTAGCCTTGCCTGGAGTGTAAGAAATGGTGAGATCAAAGTCTTTAATCTTCTCAATCCATCTCCTTTGCCTGAGGTTCAGATCTGGCTGAGTGAAGATGTATTTCAGACTCTTGTGATCGGAAAAGATTTCAGTTTTGTTACCCAACAAGTATTGTCTCCATTTCTTGAGGGCAAACACAACTGCTGCAAGTTCAAGATCATGAGTGGGATAGTTTTGCTCATGTGGGTTCAACTGACGTGAAGCATAAGCCACAACTTGACGTTCTTGCATAAGAACTGCTCCTAGGCCTTGGAGAGATGCATCACAGAATATCTGGAAAGGTTTGGTAGTGTCGGGGCCAACTAGAACAGGTGTGGAAGTGAGTTTAGTCTTCAGGAGGTTGAAACTCTCATCACATTGTGGAGTCCAAACGAACTTTTTGTCCTTATTTGTGAGATCAGTGAGAGGTTTAGCAATCTTGGAAAAGTTTTGGACGAAACGACGGCAATAGCTAGCCAAGCCAAGAAAGCTTCTAACTTGTTTCACCGTCTTAGGGGGTTTCCAATCAACAATTGCCTTAACCTTTTCCGGGTCAATGGCTATGCCTTTGGCAGAGATGATATGACCAAGATATGCAACTTCTGGAATCCAGAACTCACATTTGGAAAACTTGGCATATAGACGATGCTCGCGAAGTTTCATGAGAGTGAGACGAAGGTGTTCTCCATGCTCTTCCTCGGATTTGGAATAGACTAGAATGTCATCAAGATATACCACAACAAATTTGTCGAGGTATTCATGGAAGACAGAATTCATGAGTCTTGAGAACGTTGCCGGTGCATTGGTGAGACCAAAGGACATGACGGTGTACTCATATAGACCGTAACGAGTGGTGAAAGCTGTCTTAGGAATATCTTCCTTTCTGATCTTTATCTGATGGTAACCCATCCTCAAGTCCAACTTTGAGAATATTGAGGCTCGAGCAAGTTGATCAAAAAGATCATCGATACGAGGAAGTGGATACTTGTTCTTGATGGTTTTCTCGTTGAGAGGACGATAGTCAACCACGAGTCTTTTAGTTTGATCCTTCTTGGCAACAAACAGAGTTGGGCAACCCCAAGCGGAGGAACTAGGCTGAATGAAACCTTTGTCCATATACATATCGATTTGCTCCTTCAACAATTTCAGTTCAGGAGGAGCTATCTTATATGGATGCTTAGAGATTGGAGCAGTACCTGGCTCAAGCTCGATCACGAACTCAACTGCTCTGTCCGGGGGCATCCCTGGCAACTCTTCTGGAAAGACGTCAGGGAATTCACAAACCACCGGAACATTTTTCAATTGCAGGAAGGGGTTTGGCCTCGAGGCTGAACAGCTGAACAGAACTTGATCCATATGGAGAATAGACTATCTGGCCTGAAGTGTGGGAGAGAGTTATTGACTTTTGAGCACAGTCAATTTTAGCTTTGTGGGTCTTCAACCAATCCATACCCAGAATGACATCAATGTCAGAATTTCCCAGCAACATGAGTGAAGCAAGGAATACACGACCTCCAATTAGGATCTCATTGTCCATGCTTATCTTGGAAGTCAACATTTGTGGTCCCGGAGAGTGAACAGTCATTTGATTGCTTAGCGGAACCAGAACTAGGTTGTATGCTTTTGCAAAAATCTTTGACACAAATGAATGCGATGCTCCAGTATCAAACAACACTTTAGCTGGAATAGAGTTTACGGGTAATATACCGAGAACGACGTCAGCAGCTCCCTCGGCTTTGTCGGCCTTGATATGGTTCACCCTCGCGTTCCTCCCGACAGGCCTATTGTTGTAGTTGAAGGCTTTAGCCGGGGGAGCACGAACCATAGCCTGGTTGGTGTTGGGGCGAGGAGGTAGGGGTAGCTGCTTCTGAGTGCACTTATCAGCATAGTGTCCAGTATCCTTGCACTTGTAGCAAGTGACGACACGAGAAGGACCTGGCCTTGGCTGCCCCATAGGAAACCTCTGACCCTGCATCTGAGATGGGTTGGGTGGGCGGGGACCAAAGCCTGGAGAAGCTTGGGCATTTGGAGCCCGAGTGACAGCACCATTTGGCACCCAGATGCGGCGCTTCTGCGGAGGGGTGGTCATGTTGGAGGAGGAACCACCCTCACGCGAGTGCTTGCGCGACTCTTCGAACGCCTTGCGCCCATTCTCCTCATTGAGCGCGGTGTTCACAAGCTCTACGAAGTCCTTGCACTTGATGTTGGTGAGAGCGTACTTCAGTTCCGGGTTAAAACCTCGGCGGAACCTTGCCATCTTCTTGGCTTCGGTGGACACTTCGTCACCAGCGTACCGAGCGAGACGATTGAACTCGTTCTGGTAGCCGAGAACGTCCAGCTTGCCCTGTCTGAGAGAGCAGAATTCCTCACGCATCTTTTCCATGAGACCATCCGGGATGTGGTGCTTCAGGAAGGCATCCTTGAAACATCCCCAGTTGATAGGAAAGCCAGCTCTCATGGTCTGGTAGTTCTCCCACCAAGTAGCTGCCTGACCCTTCAGTAGGTAGGTGGCGTACTTGACCTTATCCTCTTCTGCAACATGAGCAATCTCCAGAGCTCTTGCTACGTCACGGATCCAGTCATCAGCATCCAGGGGCTCACGTGTTGCCACGAAAGCTTTTGGGCCCAAGCTGAGGAAGTCCTTGATGGTGACCCTTGGAGCATTCTGGTTGTGTTGCTGGTTAGCCTGGATCTGGGCCATCTGTGTCACCACTTGGGTCATCTGAGCCAACAGTTCCCCCATTGGTGGTGGCGGAGGCGGGTTGTTCCTGGTTGGAGGCATCCTGAACAGAAATTCATTTTAGCACAACAACAGAAAAGGATAGACTTGGTAACCGAAAGATAGATTATTCCGACGCATGAATAGATAACCAACAGGTACATCATCACATGTTCAAATACATCAGAATATTCAACAGACCAATACATGGTTCGAAAACGAAAGGATAAACTAGACACAGCTAGTAATGGATACATCGGTACTCCCATGCTCATCACGCAGGACGGCGGTGAGTAGTACGACGAGAGATACGGTGAGGAGGAACCCCACGGAAGTAGGTATCACGACGATCCATGTAAATAGGAACTGCTCTGAGAGCAACTCTCGGTGTGGTGAAGTAGAAAGCGTCCTCTCCCTGTGCTCCATAGCGGGGAATCCCTGTGTAACCAGCTCCGAGGTCGAGAAGTGGGCCTCTGATCGGATCGTAACCTCCAGCATCTGGCAACGGAAGACCAGCTGGCTGAACGACACGTGCGAAGCGCTCGTCTCCAACAAAGTCTGTGGTGTACGTCGCCAGACGAGTGAGAGCAAGGTGGAGCTGCTCCCTGACTGAGGCCAACTCCTGAGCAAGTGTGGAAGCAACGGCATCACTGTGACTAGCGAACTGTGCAGTGGTCTGCAGCCTGGAGCTATCAGTCTCGTAGGTATCCAGGTCGCGGTGGACAGTGAAGTGAACTCCCGCTGCCGTGATGTAACCACGGGGGATGTGACGAAAACTGGACTTATCAAACCCCCAGTAGTCAGCACGGAGGACGGTGAGACTCACATACGCTGCCTGCTGCACGGCCATATCCACTGTGGACCCTACTGCCTCGTACTGGTGTGCAATGCTCCTGCCATCATCCGACAGAATGTAGACGATAGCCCGGTAGCAAGTCTGGTCAAACTCTCGCTGGCGCTCGTAGACCTGGTACTCTGGTGCCCAACGGAACCCCAGATAGGTAACCATGTCTCTCAGCAACTCCGGAAAACCGGCGGTGCTCTCACAGCGAGTCATGCGAACCACCTGCGGGTAGTAGCTGAGACCCATCTGCAGATGATTTGGAAGGTTTTGATTAGACTCCGGTAGATGAAAAAGGATGTGGAAAACAACAACAAGGTTCAACGGACGAAAAGGATGTTGAAAAGAACATGATATCGAAGCAACATCGGGAAAACGAGACCAAAAGTCCTGAGGTACTACAGATAACCCAAAACACGTGAAATCCTAACTTGAAAGTTTAGGTGAGAACAGAAAAACAACGTTGCACTTCCTTACCAGAAAAAGGGTGGGTGGGTGGGAAAAGAAGAAAAATGGCAGAATTCCTACTCTCTCGTTTCATTTTTCCTATATAGCTACAAAATAGTTTCTAGACTCAACTGCGACCAGTAAAAAGGGATCCTACAGGCAGACAGGCTCTGATACCATTTGTCGCACCCAAGGTTTCTAGAGGATACTCATCGCACGAACTGGAAGTCAGGTGCTTGGATTATGGGGCATAACTGCTCCCACGTCCCAGCTTCCTGGTAGGCCTGCGCTTATGCGCGACAACACAAGCCCTGCTTCCACCGTCGAAGTAAACTATCCGCTAGGAACCTAAGGCACTACTGTCGACGTACTTCATATTCAAACACGCACTGTACGTCAACAGCTTTGAACGAAATGATAGCACCAACTGTCTCTAAGACACAAAAGAATGAAATAAGTGCAACTGGCCTTCACTAAGGCAGAAATATCGAATACAGTCATCCAGAGGACACATGTCCCAACATATCATCCATTACAACAGCGGAAGCAATCAAAGGGGTCTGAGTACAGACAAATCCATGGCTTAAGAAGCCGGAGAAAATAAATAAGACGAAGCCCATCCACGTAGGTTCTGGATCCTGCCCTGGTCCAGCTAACTACTCGTCTGCAGTCTCGTCGAACTCCACAAAGTAGCCGTCCTGAGAAGCATCGTAGTCGTAGTCGTACTCTGCGTAAACCACAGCCCCAACGGGGTCAGTACATCCAAGTACTGGCAAGCAAGACTCACACTTCATCAAAGAGTTACCCGTCAACACAAGCATTGATGCTTGGGATCAACGGAAGAAAGGGGTGATATAAAAGTTGCTGCTGGCTGCTCTAACCAACTACAGAAGATAACTACAAGTTCCGGCTAACAGAAAAGATAAGATCGAGGATTGTAACCAACTGAAAGATAACTTCAACCAAACCCATCCTGGATCTCGCCCCTTATCCGAAGAAGCAATCCGAGGATAACTCACACCGTGTAATAAGGTGAATCAAGTTATTGTGTGAATAACCTATTACTAGTCAAGTTATTAATCATTGGGTGAAACATGATTGGTGGTTATGTTGAAGTTGTCCTGAGTACTTGTTAGCCAGTACTTTCACCAAGTAATCCATAACCGCGGAAAACACGGCTTCTCGAGAAGATTATCCCTGCAGGGTTGCACCAATTTGGCCGTACACTCATGAATATCCCGCCAGAGGGGATGCCTCCCACCAAGCGGGGCACTCAACACAACCAACCATTCTTCGCATCAAGCCCAAAGCACCTTGGGCGCACGGCTAATCGAGCCCAGAAGAAAATGGACCCTCATAGCACTCTAAGAACGTGTCCCCCTATATGCCGACTACAAAAGTTCCACCCTGCGCTGGGCTCGCAAAAACATGCATGCGGCAAATAGAAAGCACGAACTAAATGAGATGATTTGGACGAGATGCGAATCAGGTCAAGTTGAGGGGGGCGCCCATACTCGCTTCCCAAATGCGGGTAGTGCGCTCATCATGGATCAGTAGACAAGACCCTTTTCCTATTAGGGTCGACACTAGCAGGCTCCAAAACCACTCATGGGCCTCCTGCCGGTGCCTTATCATCAAATTATTATTACCATTAGCAATTAACAGGATTGATTGATTAACATCGAGCCCCCGGTACAAATAATAAGATAGTAAAAGTAGTAACCGACAACAGACTCGAGTAAAAGCAACCCTAAGCATGCTAGATAATACTAAGGCACAAACAAAGGCTGTAGGTATGGAGGTGAGGCAGTATCATTGGTTCAGGGTATCATGTGATAGGTTCGGAGAACAAGCAACGATACATAGGGCTAGCAATAGTAGACAAAAGGATAGTATCGACAACAAGTGTGGAAAGGAACTCGATGATTCATGTGAGTGATAACTTGCCTGGCAGCTCAGCCTCGTACTGGGCTAGGTCCTGAGTAGTGGTGTCGTAAGGCTCGTCGGTACCAACGTCGTCGTCTAATCGAGAAAAAGCAAAACAACAACGAAGGAAGACGGGCAATCAATACATGGCATAGGTGCACAAACATTGGATGATGCATGTCACGTTTAATAGATGCACCAAACTGAACTAGTTGATATGAGACACAAGTTTAAATGGATTCCATATGCAAAGGTTGCATATGGAAGCCCATGCTTTAGAGTTGAATTAATTGTTCTATCACTAAGCATCATGTGTAAGTGACTTAGTATGATGCATGCATGATGAGGAACAATAAGATAACAAATTAAATGCAATTGGAATGATAGTTAACAATTTAGAAAAGCATTTATTAAGTTTGGAATTTTGTTACTTAAACATGGTACACAAACAATTATTGTTTTCATCAAGTTAGGGTGTGCAAAACAATTTACAAATTTATATTTGAAAAGGTTATCAAATTTTAGTTGAGTTACAGGTTTCACATTTTGAAATTGGACTTTAGATTATTTAATTATGAATTAAACAATATTAAACAGTTTTTAATTGAATTAAACAAGATTTAAATTGTTTAGGCAATTTAAATTGTTCAAACCAGAAAACAAAATTTATATTTGAATAGAGTATTCAAAATGGTGTGAAAAACATATTTTATTTGAATTATTTGAAAACAGTATGAATTAGTTATGAATTATTTCAATTTGCATTTGAATTATTCAAATTTGAAATTTAAAAGTATTTTAAAATTTCAAAACAGAACACAAGTTGAATATTTGGAAAGAGTATAAAATCTTGAACAGAAAACATATACAAGTTTTAGTTATTGGATTTATAGATTTGAAGTTATTGAATTTTGAAGTTTATAGTTTATTCTGCCCATTTTAAAAAGAATTGGAATTTAGCAGAATGGCTTTTAAACTTTTGTTACCGTGCTGGTATCTACACCCACACGCTGACAGTGGGCCTGCGGGGTCAGCACGCTGGCGTGGCAGAGGAGAGGCTGACAGGGGGCCCGCCCTGTCAGCGCTCGATGCAAAAGATGGGAAAAACTCCCGAGCGAGGGGCAGGATTCGAACCCTGCACCCTTCGCTAGCGAGCGCTGCGCCTGAACCACTGGGCTGGTTCGCGTTTGTTATCAGAACACAACACGCAGAGAGGTTGAAGTGTTGTTCGATATCTGAATTTGTAACTGACGAAAACAAGCCTGAAACTTGACAGATACAGGCAGTGGTCGCCGGCGATCAGCAGGTGATGCCCGTGCGCCCGATGCGCGTGTGCTGCGGCGATGCTGGCGGTGCGTGGATGTGCACGGTGCGTGTGCAGAGAGGAAGAGGGGCGAGGAGGAGCGACGGTGAAGATCACCTGAGCTGCAGGCGTAGCAGGTTCGGTGCAGAGCTCGCCGGCGAAAAGAAGAAGACGGCGTCGCGGTTCTGGTACTCCTTAGGCTGCGCTGCGGTGTTGAAGACGAAGAGGGTACCGAGGCCGATCCATTCCAGCAGCTGGAACACCGTGCCAGCCAACGGAGTCGGTGTCCGTCGCCGGAGTTCAGAGAGGCGGTGACGAGTTTCAGAGTTTCAGAAGGTGGAGGTGGGTGAGAGCGATGGCGGCTGCGGCGGGGCTCGAGGGTGGAGCTAGGGTTTGCGGCAGGGGGGTGGACGCCACGGTGGTTTTATGGAGTAGGTGGATGAGTACGGCGCGCCATCGGGGGGTTCTGTGGCCGATCAACGATGGAGGCGTGCTCGTACGCCTCTGACGTCAGGCAGAAGGAGGACGACAGCGACGTGAGGGGAAGGGTTATCGGGCCCAAGGGGGGTAACTGGGCTGGGCTGGGTTGGACCTCTAGCTGCTGCTGCTCTCCTCCCTTCTTTATTCTTTTTATTTTTTTTGTACTTTTTTTTTTGTAGTTAAGCAATTGGAAACAAAACAAAGACTTTGTGTGTAGAAAAGTTTGGAGTAGAATTTAGGATAAATCCCTTAGTTGAAAACAACCAATTAGTAGTTTTTGTTTTCAAAAACTTAATTGTTTGCTTGCTGTTTTTAAAATTAAACAAATTTAAATGAGATTTCCAATATTAGTTAATAGTAGAAAATCAAGGTATTTTCAATAGGGTTTTCTTTAGGGTTTGAAGGTGATTTAGGGAATTCAAATTAGTGGTGAATTTCATGGATTCAAATGATTAAAGATTTGAGAAATGGTTTGAGTTTGGAAATAATTTGAAATTAATTGATTAATTGATTAAGTGATTGATGAATTAAGCAACAAATTAAGAGTTGATCCAACATGAAAATAATTGGAAGCAATTGAGGTTTTGGATTTGCAAATCTTTATTTGAAAGATTGTAACAGACAAGTGTGAAAACAGAAGTTGACAACAAGTTTGAAATTCATATGAAAACAATGCAAACAGAAATAAAAAATGAGAATGATGCCATGATGCATTGCATAAATTAAACAAATAAGTAAAACAACTAAGGGTTTTCATACTTGGATGTTACAGGGTGGTGCACGTATGGCCTTAGGCCTTATGCGTATGCATTACCCTAGTGCCAAATCTTGGCGCGTGGCGTCCGGTATCCCCCTTGGATACTCGGAAACCGAGCGGACCACCATCTTCGACGAGATCAAGGGTCACGCCACCAAGATCGCCTCCATGGTGAACATCTCCATCACCTATCCGGAAGAAGCGATTCCCGAAGCCCCCGAGAACGACAGCAGCGATGAAGACTCGGATGCCTGAAGGATTCTGCTTAACCTGGATGGTGGAAGTAGAAAATAGGAGCATTACTGCACTTTACAATGTAAACTTATATTGTAATGCTTCTAGCCTTTTGTATAAACAAGTACTCCGCTTTTTGCAGTTTAATTATGAAATCCTTTGCAAGTTTTCCGGGTATTTATATTCCTTTATCTTCTAAGTTCTCTGGCTTATGTGTTTTAACTGTCCTTAGTGTTTGAAATGGCTCAATAGTATTATGAATCGTCATGCCAAGTTACTGGGTGAAACCAATCAGTTAAAACTCAGAAACATGGATCATACTAAGGGCATTTTTACTAACTAGCTCCAGTGACCCAACACACAAACAATCAGATAATGCTTAGAGAACAGCAAGGAATTTTTTTTGAATGAAACTTGGGCACGCAGGCACAATCCGATTTTCCTTTAGCCTTTGGCAGGCTGAAAATCATTCAGTTTTTTAAACGCCGAGCACACAGGCACAATTCGGGTTAACATTGAGTATTTTGTAAGATCATTGGGAAATAGGTAAGGTGGAATCTGTTTTGAACTATAATAAACTTGTAAAAAACACGGATATAAGAATTCCGACAACTTTATTTCACGATCTCAAAGATGTTTACATAGAATTGAACTAAGTGTAGAAGGGACGTAACTGCTGGATACTCCAGGGCCTTTTTGTCTCTCCTAGCTCATCATCTATCTTTCTCTTTCTTTTGCGATTCGGCTTCTCGGGATCATCTTCCGTATCACGAATGTCGACCAGATAATATGATCCATTCTTCATGGTTTTACTGATGACAAATGGTCCTTCCCATACTGGGGCCAGTTTGTGCTTTCTTTGCTGCACCAATCGTAGCACTAGGTCACCTTCTTTAAAAGAACGATGCCTGATTTTTCGACTATGATAACGTCGTAAACCTTGCTGATAAATGGCGGATCTTTGAAGCACAAGTTCTCGTTCCTCTTCTAAGAGGTCGACGGCATCCTGTCGTGCTTTTTCGGCATCCGAGTCATCGAAATCTTGCACTCTTGGGCTATCATGGATCATGTCCGTTGGAAGAATTGCCTCCGCACCATAAACTAAGAAAAACGGGGTTTGCCCTGTTGACCTGTACGGTGTTGTTCGAATACTCCAAAGCACGGAAGGTAGCTCTTCTACCCATGCTCCAGCTGCTCTATGAAGAGGAGATTCGAGTCTTGGACGTATTCATTGCAGGATTGAGCTATTCATTCTTTCAACCTGTCCGTTGGATTGCGGGTGTGCCACAGATGCGAGATCTAGGCGAAGTCCCGTTTGTCAGCAATATTTTGCCAACTCTCCAATGGAGAAATTTGTCCCGTTGTCGGTTATTATGCTGTGTGGAACGCCGTATCTCATGACTATGTCAATGATGAAATTTCTGGCAGTTACACCGTCAAGTTTTTTGATGGGTTTAGCCTCCACCCACTTGGTATATTTGTCCACAGCTACAAGTAGATGTGTAAGTCCGCCTTGTGCAGTTTTGAATGGTCCCATCATATCTAGCCCCCAGACCGCAAAGGGCCATGTAATGGGGATAGTTTTGAGTGCTTGGGCTGGCATATTGGTCTTGTTGGCGTAATACTGACATCCTCCACATATATTTACTATGTACTCAACATCTGTCTTGGCTGTTAGCCAGAAAAACCCGGCACGGAATGCTTTTTTGACTATGCTTTTTGATTGAGCATGATGTCCGCAATCTCCGGCATGGATTCCTTGCAGGATTTCTTGTCCTTCTTCTGGCGAAATACATCGCAGAAAAATTCCGGAAGTACTGCGTTTATACAGGCAATTGTTAATTACTGTGTATCCTTTGCATCGACGCTGGATTTGTCTTTGCAAGACTTCATCTGCTCCTTCCGGGTACTTCTGATTAACTAAGAAGTTTATATATGGGATTGTCCAATCCGGGTTAGCGAGCATGACTTCAATTGACTCGGAAGCCAGAGGATAATCAACATCTCCACCTTTTATCGATGGTTCGTACAAATGTTGGACGAAAACACCTGGTGGTAGGATTTTTACCCTTTCTGATCCCATGCGGGCTAACGCATCCGCGTTCCAATTCTCCTCCCGTTTAACATGGAGTACTTCGAATCCGAAGAAACAAATGGCGAACTCGTCCACCGTTCTTCGATATTCGGCCATTATAGGGTTTTTTGCGTCCCAAGTTTGGTTGAGATGATGCTGTACCAAATCTGAATCACCATAGCACAAAATGCGCTTGACCCCTATTTCTTTTGCAATATGCAAGCCATGAAGCAAAGCTTCGTATTCTGCCACGTTGTTGCTGGCGTTGAAGTGTATTTGTAATACATACTCCATTGTGTCTCCTTTAGGGGATTTTAAAACTACACCAGCTCCAGCGCCCTCCTTCATCTTGGATCCATCAAAATGCATGATCCAGTACTCGGACTCCGGCATTGGTGTTTTCTTCATTGCTTCCGTCCAGTCGGCGACAAAATCTGCCAAAACCTGGGATTTTATTGCCGTCCTGGGCTGATACTTAATGTCGAAGGCTGCTAACTCGATGCCCCATTTGGCTACTCGGCCAGTCGCCTCCGCATTGTTTATTATATCCCCTAGTGGTGCTTTACATACCACTGTTATGGAATGTCCTTGGAAGTAATGGCGAAGTTTTCTGGATGCGAAAAATACGCCATATGCCAGTTTTTGATAGTGTGGATACCTTTGTTTGGACTCGGAGAAAACTTCGCTTATATAATATACCGGATGCTGGTTGTAGCATCCCAACTTTTAATAAAGATGGAATACCTGTGTTATTGTGCTAGTCCTTGGATCAATTGCTAGCACCACAGTACAAAATGAAATATCATGCAAACGCATCAAATTCTATTACATCGCATGATCCAGTCTTTACAAAATAGTATTACAACTTGCATAGTCTTAGAAGACTAGCAGAAAAGAAAGAAATACAGCGGAAAACATAGTACAACATTGAGCCCATCTTCTTCATGTGCCACAGGCAAAACATGTTGGCGATAGTCTCGAGATCCTAAACGAAATCCTCACTCGTCTTCAGAAACATCTGCAATATGGAATATGCAGCCACAAGGGAGTCAATACAATTTAATGTATTGGCAAGTAACACTATGGTGGATATAAATGGCAAGACTAATACTACATGCTTATTTGGCTGAGTGGAGTTTTGGCTAAGTTTGCATACAGCCAGTTTTCTCCTATCACTTTTGTAAAACAAACTTTTCTTTTCAAAGGGTGGCATCATTGGACTGAAATCCAAGCACCACAACTACTGTTCACTTGGTCAAATTTTACTTTTTTAAAATGGTGATGTGATTCTTCCGTCCTTCCTTGTCCAGCTGCTCATAGTTGTCCATAACCGGGGACACGGCTAAGATCTTAGTTTGTTGACTCTGCAGAGGTTGTGCACTTTCACCTTCAGACCCAACTCAACCCAAACATCCTATACACCCTGAGTGCATTAAGGAAAGGAGAAGAATCGAGACGAGATCTTTCAGAAGCAAGAATCCAACCCAATGGCAAGACCCGTTCCACCTATAATTATGCTACATCTGCTTGTCAAGCCCGGGCTGAACCCTCACAACTTAGTTGATCAAGACAGAGCCCATATGACTAAAGGCTGCACTGGAAGCAATCTAAACTTGGGGAACATCATAATCACTTTGTTCCTGGGTGGCATTCCTCAAGTGAACAACCCCTCGGGGAGACACTCAACTCTCATCAGCCAAACAACCAAATCCACCCAGGTGGTTCATTCATTAGTTATACTTAGAATTTTTCCTCAACATCTAATTAAACAATTTGTGACATTGCATAGCATCTACTAAGTTCAAAGAATATCAAAAAAAAAAGGTATAAGGGATGGCTACACACTACTAGGGTAATAGCATAGCATAATATAACTTATTAAAATTTCCTATCATGCATACTACTCAAAATCAACTAATGCATATAGAAAATAATGGGTAGTTTATGATGTGTTACTTGCCTTGTTGAAGTTGGTGAAGATATTCACACTCTCTTCACAAAAGATCGTTTCTCTCCGTACAATCTATTCATTGAAAACACAATAACAAAAATAAACAAACATGCTAGCAAGCAAACATACAAGTGTAGAAAACATACATAGCAACTAACATATCAAAAGGGGCTTAACCAAAATGGTTAGGACAAAGTCTAGGTTTGAGTTGAAATATTCATTCTCTAATGGTCTCATACTTGTTAAGGAAATTCCAATGGTTTACTTGGGAAGGACTAGGTTGAGTTTGATGTGATCTAACTTTATTATAATCATACTTGTCGAGGAAGTTCCAAGAGTTCACTAAGAATAAACATATTACTTCTTCAACTAAATTAATACATTGCAAACACTTGGTCATATTCACCTTCAAAAATATTTAAGTGACTATGTTAGTATTTTCCATTGTGGTTAGGGTAGGTCTACTAACTTCATCATCAAAGGGAAAATATTACTAAGTCTTGGGTTTTCCATTTGGGTCAATGTTTGGACAAAAATAACTTGTTATTCTTCAACTTGTATGAATTACTTCTAGTCCTCATGTGATTGCCTTCTTGAAGATAATCATCATGCCATCTAAGTTGTTTTCTTCCTTGGTGTGGTGCTTCTCTTGGTCTTGATAGTCTTCATGGTTTTCTCACTAGTTGTTTCCCAAGTGGTGTGGTCACAACTAAGTGTTTTATTTAACAAATGTGAAAATATCACTAAGTCAAAATAGAGGAGAAATGGGACAAGAGGATAGAATGGGAGAGGTGAGTCTTCTTCTTCATTTCTTCATATACTTGAACTTGATGTAGTATGCTTCAGATTGTTGTGGAGCCTAAGTCATTTCTTCAATGATCTTCCTTGTTCCTCTTCATGTTGTCATCAAGTTGAAAGGAGAAGAATAGAAAAGAGAAGGAAAAGACTTAGAGAGAAAAGGGGTTAGTCTTCTGGAAGTTTTCTCTGGTTTTCTTCTAAGTGCTTCCACTTCTTGGAAATGTTTCTGAAGTTTGTTTTATTTGCTAAGTCCTTCATTGGTCTTCTATCTTCATGTTGAAAAATCTCTAGATGGTTAAGTCCTCCATTGCACTTCATGGTTCTCACAAATCCCAACTTGGTGAAATCTTGAAGCAAGCATGGGTAGACAAGAAGTTGATGGAAACTTTTGTACTAGTGTTTTTAGGTTCATTTGTTGGCTAAGTATAAGTTGAAACTTTACTAAGGACTTAGCCTTGGTTTCATATAGCCATACACACATAGAACCACTTAAGCAAAATATTTCCTAAGTCATTTTTAATATGGTGTGAAACATGTGTGTGATAACTTGGTCTAAAATACATGGGTATGGCTCATATGTGTCCAAAATTTTATGACACTGGTTTCTATGGATTAAGGTTGCCATATGGAGCAACATTGCTTATGAAAACATATTAAAATTATTTATAGAATTTAAACTAAGTCAAATTTGCACAAATGGCCATTTAATTCTAAAATCAATTTTAGTATGTTCAATTTTTATTTTGGAACAGAGGATATGAAAGTACACATCCTAAGGTTTCCAAATATATTTTATTTACAATTTTTGGATTTGTAGAATTTGAATTATGCCAAATTTCATCAAACAAGCATATTTGAATTTGAACAAATTTAAGTTTGTCAAATTTGAATTTGGCCAGTGCCAAAAGTTTCTAAATGTCAAGGGCTTTCCAAAAAGTCCAATATTGCTAAATTTGGGCTTATGGATCAAAAGTTATGTTAGATCTAAGTTGCAGGGACTAATCTGTAAAACTGCCAAAATAATTCCAGCGGGAGAAAAATTGAATTTACTGGCTGGCCACGTGGGGCTCTGTGATTGGACAGGGATGCTGACTGGGCTGTGCTGACTGTGCGATGACGTGGATAAGTGAATGGATCTGGATCGTTGGATCCAGATCTAACGACAGGGTACCCCTTCGATCTACGATCTAATCCTGTGCGTTCAATAAGATCAGACGGCTCCAGGAGGTTAGGGTTCATACCTGGCCGGAATGTCGACGGAAAATGGCACAACGGCGGCCGGCGCTGCAGTCGTGGATGGCGGTGGCGATATAGGGGGCTTCTGTGCACGGGGAGACCACTGGGATGCGCGTCTTGACGAGACAGAGAGATTGGTGGGCACGGCGCCCTCGATTTCTTCCTCGATGCGCAGCGCGAGGTGGTCGGCGTTGCGGCTGCTTCGGTGGTCGTCGGGGGTGGTGCTCCGCTGCTCGAAAAAATCAAACCTGGGCATTAGGAGGCGCGCAGGAGAAGTGAGAGAGGAGGGGACCGAAGAGGGGGAGGTTCCTTGCCTTGGTGTCACCGGAAACAGAAGAGGACGGTGGCGGCAGTGTGCAACTCCGGCGAGAGATTCCTTCGGCCGCGGGGCATTAAACGGAGGGGAAAGAGAGGGGAATTGGAGAGGAAATGCAGGGGATTTATGGGGTGGAAACGAGCCATTAGTTCGGTGCTTTAATCGCGAGGAATCAAAGCAATTGAAATTAGCGGTTTCGGTGTTCTTCAGTTACTAGAGGAAGAAGAAACAGTGACGTCATTGATGACGTCATCAATTTTTTTATTTTTCTTTTTAATTTCTGTTTAATCATTTCTTTAATAACTTCTGCATAAAAACTCCAATTGGCATGAAATAAATTTCTAAATTCTTAAAATTTAATTTCCTTTCCAGAAAACTCATTTTCACAAACTTTTGAACACATTACATTTTTGAATTATGAAAATTGAATAAATCATTAAAAGTGACTTAATAGCATTTTTAATAGAAAAATCAAATTTAATTTTTGAGAAAGGGTTTTATAAAAATAAACAGACATTATATAAGTCAAATATCATTTTTGTAAATCATTTACACTTGTTTTGTTATTTTATATTTTGAAATAAAAATGATTTCACTAATAGCCTATTAATGCCATTTAAAAAATATCAATTATATAAATGCAAATTATTGGTTGAATAAAATATCAGAGACAAAAATGTGATCAAATGAAATTTTCCAAAATCATTTTTAATGGTTTTCATATTTTATGATTTTTTTTAAAATATGAAGAAACAATGATAGTCACTTAATAGAAAACATTAATTTTTATATGATTAAAACAATTTTTAGAAATATTTTCTATGGTTCAACTATTGTTTTCTAAGGCCCTTTTAGGAACTTTCATATTGTATATTTTCAACATATTAGTGAAACCACAATTAGTATCCTTTTGTTATATTTCACACATAGAGAAATATTTAATAAATTTGGAAATGGGGTTTAGTAAAAGCAGAAAGGTTTTCCCAAATGAAAACATTGTTTTCTCAAAGTATATTACTTGTTTTCATAAACAATTTATTTCTATAACACTATATTATTTTGTTGATTGACATAAAACTTGGAAAACAAGGATCCAACTTATATCTATTTTGGGGTTATCAATAATAGTGAAACCCTTTTTAGAGACAAGAAGAAAATATTAGAGATAACAATTCTCTAGTTTTTATATATCAAAAATATTTTCAAGATCATAATTGGGTTGAAAACATGTTGGGTGTAAGGGTTTGCTTAAGAAGAAATATTTTCTTTAGGTAGAAATATTTATTTTGAAATGACTTTAGGGTTTATGGAATAGAGGTATAATGGATTAGTAATTTCAATTTCATTGAGAATATGCATTGTTTTCTTTTGTTTCTTGCTTCTCATTTGGTTTTTGGTGACTTACTAAACATGAAAACAAAAAGTTTCAATTTTTAGTGATTTTTGGACTTTCCAAAAATCAGGGATGTTACAGACTACCACCCTTAAAAGAAATCTCGTCCCGAGATTTGGGAAGGATAGAAAGAAGATTAGGTTTGGGTAACTTGGTTCCAAAACAATTGGGTGGGCTACCACCCTTAAAAGAAACTTTTGTGGGTAGTCTATTTTCATTAGATTAGAGTGTAGATTGATTCTAAATTAGCTTGAGTAGATCTTTCCTCTGTGGTAGAGGTGTAGACCAACATAGGTCTTTTGAACTACCTTTGACACTGAGGGATCACTCTTTGGGTCAATCAAAAGTCCTTTGGTTCACTCTCAACTTGATCTTTTGATGTCCTTGGCAATCTTCCATCTTGTTGTTGTCATCCTTGAAGGCAACATCATGCTATTTCTAAACAACTCTCATGTAACACAAACTGGGTAGTTGTGTTTCTTCATTACTTCTTCTCTTGGTGTAGTTGGCTCTGAAATCTTCATTGCTCATGCAACTTGGGGTTCACTTGTCTTTCTTCACTTGTTGATTGGCTTGTTACTCCTTATTAGGCAGTTGGCATTGATCATGGATGTGATTGTTCCTTCACACAGAAGAAAGAAATTTGATACTAGCATTCCTCAAATGGGATGGCTTGTGTATCAATAGGGTAAAGGTTGTATGATTCCAAATGGTTCTCACTATGGTTGGTGAATGATTCTGGTGTTGGGTTTGGTCTAGTAGGGATGAGTAGAGATTTAGAAAGATGGCTAAGAAAGGTTCTTATCCAAAATAGCAGATCAAGGAAACTCATCTTACAAACAACACATAACAAACAATCTTCACACCAAACAACAAGGTTTCATAAAACAATTAATATTGTCATACCACACTCATTGATATGATCAATACTCTAACACGTTAACGTTGTTCTAACAAAGTAACTATATTGGTGGTCTCATCTATATCTTCTCGAGTTCTTCAAATTCTTCTCTCCATGTCTTGAGGTGTTCTTGATTGTTGGGAAGTCTATGTTTTTCTTCAAGTTCTTCAATAATCTTGAGTGTAGGTCTTCATGTGGTGAGAATACTTCTTGGACTTTTTGGTATGGTCATCAACATTCATGTCTTGATGGTATTAAAGAGGTAGGTCATCTAGAAAATTTTGAAGGTGAATAGTAGATGAGAGGATATGAGAAGAAATAGGATGGCTGTTTTGTTTCTAGAAAGTTTGAACATAGAAAATTTTCAATCCTAGGGTCTTTTCCAAACTTAGGGTCTCGAATTCTATGGGCAACACAATGCTCTGATACCATTTTGTAGCATCCCAACTTTTAATAAAGATGGAATACCTGTGTTATTGTGCTAGTCCTTGGATCAATTGCTAGCACCACAGTACAAAATGAAATATCATGCAAATGCATCAAATTCTATTACATCGCATGATCCAGTCTTTACAAAATAGTATTACAACTTGCATAGTCTTAGAAGACTAGCAGAAAAGAAAGAAATACAGCGGAAAACATAGTACAACATTGAGCCCATCTTCTTCATGTGCCACAGGCAAAACATGTTGGCGATAGTCTCGAGATCCTAAACGAAATCCTCACTCGTCTTCAGAAACATCTGCAATATGGAATATGCAGCCACAAGGGAGTCAATACAATTTAATGTATTGGAAAGTAACACTATGGTGGATATAAATGGCAAGACTAATACTACATGCTTATTTGGCTGAGTGGAGTTTTGGCTAAGTTTGCATACAGCCAGTTTTCTCCTATCACTTTTGTAAAACAAACTTTTCTTTTCAAAGGGTGGCATCATTGGACTGAAATCCAAGCACCACAACTACTGTTCACTTGGTCAAATTTTACTTTTTGAAAATGGTGATGTGATTCTTCCGTCCTTCCTTGTCCAGCTGCTCATAGTTGTCCATAACCGGGGACACGTCTAAGATCTTAGTTTGTTGACTCTGCAGAGGTTGTGCACTTTCACCTTCAGACCCAACTCAACCCAAACATCCTATACACCCTGAGTGCATTAAGGAAAGGAGAAGAATCGAGACGAGATCTTTCAGAAGCAAGAATCCAACCCAATGGCAAGACCCATTCCACCTATAATTATGCTACATCTGCTTGTCAAGCCCGGGCTGAACCCTCACAATTTAGTTGATCAAGACAGAGCCCATATGACTAAAGGCTGCACTGGAAGCAATCTAAACTTGGGGAACATCATAATCACTTTGTTCCTGGGTGGCATTCCTCAAGTGAACAACCCCTCGGGGAGACACTCAACTCTCATCAGCCAAACAACCAAATCCACCCAGGTGGTTCATTCATTAGTTATACTTAGAATTTTTCCTCAACATCTAATAAAACAATTTGTGACATTGCATATCATCTACTAAGTTCAAAGAATATAAAAAAAAACAAGGTATAAGGGATGGCTACACACTACTAGGGTAATAGCATAGCATAATATAACTTATTAAAATTTCCTATCATGCATACTACTCAAAATCAACTAATGCATATAGAAAACAATGGGTATTTTATGATGTGTTACTTGCCTTGTTGAAGTTGGTGAAGATATTCACACTCTCTTCACAAAAGATCGTTTCTCTCCGTACAATCTATTCATTGAAAACACAATAACAAAAATAAACAAACATGCTAGCAAGCAAACATACAAGTGTAGAAAACATACATAGCAACTAACATATCAAAAGGGGCTTAACCAAAATGGTTAGGACAAAGTCTAGGTTTGAGTTGAAATATTCATTCTCTAATGGTCTCATACTTTTTAAGGAAATTCCAATGGTTTACTTGGGAAGGACTAGGTTGAGTTTGATGTGATCTAACTTTATTATAATCATACTTGTCGAGGAAGTTCCAAGAGTTCACTAAGAATAAACATATTACTTCTTCAACTAAATTAATACATTGCAAACACTTGGTCATATTCACCTTCAAAAATATTTAAGTGACTATGTTAGTATTTTCCATTGTGGTTAGGGTAGGTCTACTAACTTCATCATCAAAGGGAAAATATTACTAAGTCTTGGGTTTTCCATTTGGGTCAATGTTTGGACAAAAATAACTTGTTATTCTTCAACTTGTATGAATTACTTCTAGTCCTCATGTGATTGCCTTCTTGAAGATAATCATCATGCCATCTAAGTTGTTTTCTTCCTTGGTGTGGTGCTTCTCTTGGTCTTGATAGTCTTCATGGTTTTCTCACTAGTTGTTTCCCAAGTGGTGTGGTCACAACTAAGTGTTTTATTTAACAAATGTGAAAATATCACTAAGTCAAAATAGAGGAGAAATGGGACAAGAGGATAGAATGGGAGAGGTGAGTCTTCTTCTTCATTTCTTCATATACTTGAACTTGATGTAGTATGCTTCAGATTGTTGTGGAGCCTAAGTCATTTATTCAATGATCTTCCTTTTTCCTCTTCATGTTGTCATCAAGTTGAAAGGAGAAGAATAGAAAAGAGAAGGAAAAGATTTAGAGAGAAAAGGGGTTAGTCTTCTGGAAGTTTTCTCTGGTTTTCTTCTAAGTGCTTCCACTTCTTGGAAATGTTTCTGAAGTTTGTTTTATTTGCTAAGTCCTTCATTGGTCTTCTATCTTCATGTTGAAAAATCTCTAGATGGTTAAGTCCTCCATTGCACTTCATGGTTCTCATAAATCCCAACTTGGTGAAATCTTGAAGCAAGCATGGGTAGACAAGAAGTTGATGGAAACTTTTGTACTAGTGTTTTTAGGTTCATTTGTTGGCTAAGTATAAGTTGAAACTTTACTAAGGACTTAGCCTTGGTTTCATATAGCCATACACACATAGAACCACTTAAGCAAAATATTTCCTAAGTCATTTTTAATATGGTGTGAAACATGTGTGTGATAACTTGGTCTAAAATACATGGCTATGGCTCATATGTGTCCAAAATTTTATGACACTGGTTTCTATGGATTAAGGTTGCCATATGGAGCAACATTGCTTATGAAAACATATTAAAATTATTTATAGAATTTAAACTAAGTCAAATTTGCTCAAATGGCCATTTAATTCTAAAATCAATTTTAGTATGTTCAATTTTTATTTTGGAACATAGGATATGAAAGTACACATCCTAAGGTTTCCAAATATATTCTATTTACAATTTTTGGATTTGTAGAATTTGAATTATGCCAAATTTCATCAAACAAGCATATTTGAATTTGAACAAATTTAAGTTTGTCAAATTTGAATTTGGCCAGTGCCAAAAGTTTCTAAATGTCAAGGGCTTTCCAAAAAGTCCAAGATTGCTAAATTTGGGCTTATGGATCAAAAGTTATGTTAGATCTAAGTTGCAGGGACTAATCTGTAAAACTGCCAAAATAATTCCAGCGGGAGAAAAATTGAATTTACTGGCTGGCCACGTGGGGCTCTGTGATTGGACAGGGATGCTGACTGGGCTGTGCTGACTGTGCGATGACGTGGATAAGTGAATGGATCTGGATCGTTGGATCCAGATCTAACGACAGGGTACCCCTTCGATCTACGATCTAATCCTGTGCGTTCAATAAGATCAGACGGCTCCAGGAGGTTAGGGTTCATACCTCGCCGGAAGGTCGCCGGAAAATGGCACAACGGCGGCCGGCGCTGCAGTCGTGGATGGCGGTGGCGATATAGGGGGCTTCTGTGCACGGGGAGACCACTGGGATGCGCGTCTTGACGAGACAGAGAGATTGGTGGGCACGGCGCCCTCGGTTTCTTCCTCGATGCGCAGCGCGAGGTGGTCGGCGTTGCGGCTGCTTCGGTGGTCGTCGGGGGTGGTGCTCCGCTGCTCGAAAAAAATCAAACCTGGGCATTAGGAGGCGCGCAGGAGAAGTGAGAGAGGAGGGGACCGAAGAGGGGGAGGTTCCTTGCCTTGGTGTCACCGGAAACAGAAGAGGACGGTGGCGGCAGTGTGCAACTCCGGCGAGAGATTCCTCCGGCCGCGGGGCATGAAACAGAGGGGAAAGAGAGGGGAATTGGAGAGGAAATGCAGGGGATTTATGGGGTGGAAACGAGCCATTAGTTCGATGCTTTAATCGCGAGGAATCAAAGCAATTGAAATTAGCGGTTTCGGTGTTCTTCAGTTACTAGAGGAAGAAGAAACAGTGACGTCATTGATGACGTCATCAATTTTTTGTATTTTTCTTTTTAATTTCTGTTTAATCATTTCTTTAATAACTTCTGCATAAAAACTCCAATTGGCATGAAATAAATTTCTAAATTCTTAAAATTTAATTTCCTTTCCAGAAAACTCATTTTCACAAACTTTTGAACACATTACATTTTTGAATTATGAAAATTGAATAAATCATTAAAAGTGACTTAATAGCATTTTTAATAGAAAAATCAAATTTAATTTTTGAGAAAGGGTTTTATAAAAATAAAGAGACATTATATAAGTCAAATATCATTTTTGTAAATCATTTACACTTGTTTTGTTATTTTATATTTTGAAATAAAAATGATTTCACTAATAGCCTATTAATGCCATTTCAAAAATATCAATTATATAAATGCAAATTATTGGTTGAATAAAATATCAGAGACAAAAATGTGATCAAATTAAATTTTCCAAAATCATTTTTAATGGTTTTCATATTTTATGATTTTTTTTAAAATATGAAGAAACAATGATAGTCACTTAATAGAAAACATTAATTTTTATATGATTAAAACAATTTTTAGAAATATTTTCTATGGTTCAACTATTGTTTTCTAAGGCCCTTTTAGGAACTTTCATATTGTATATTTTCAACATATTAGTGAAACCACAATTAGTATCCTTTTGTTATATTTCACACATAGAGAAATATTTAATAAATTTGGAAATGGGGTTTAGTAAAAGCAGAAAGGTTTTCCCAAATGAAAACATTGTTTTCTCAAAGTATATTACTTGTTTTCATAAACAATTTATTTCTATAACACTATATTATTTTGTTGATTGACATAAAACTTGGAAAACAAGGATCCAACTTATATCTATTTTGGGGTTATCAATAATAGTGAAACCCTTTTTAGAGACAAGAAGAAAATATTAGAGATAACAATTCTCTAGTTTTTATATATCAAAAATATTTTCAAGATCATAATTGGGTTGAAAACATGTTGGGTGTAAGGGTTTGCTTAAGAAGAAATATTTTCTTTAGGTAGAAATATTTATTTTGAAATGACTTTAGGGTTTATGGAATAGAGGTATAATGGATTAGTAATTTCAATTTCATTGAGAATATGCATTGTTTTTTTTTGTTTCTTGCTTCTCATTTGGTTTTTGGTGACTTACTAAACATGAAAACAAAAAGTTTCAATTTTTAGTGATTTTTGGACTTTCCAAAAATCAGGGATGTTACACTGGTCTGGTATGCTCTGTTCGTCTTTCTTCCGTTCCACAACAATTACTGCACTGATAACCCGGTTTGTAGGCGTAAGGTACAATAACATAGGTTCTTCGTCTTTTGGGGATGCCAAAATCGGAGCTTTCATCAAAGTTTCCTTTAACTGGGTTAACGCTGCATCTGCCTCTTCTTTCCACTCGAATTTGTCGGATTTTTTCAGCAACTTGTAGAGTGGTAAAGCTTTGTCCCCCAGCCGACTAATAAATCTGCTAACGGCTGCCGCGGAACCCGTCAATCTTTGGACATCTTTTACACACGTAGGCTTGGAGATGTTTAAGATTGATTTGATCTTTTCTGGGTTAACTTCTATTCCTCTATGAGAAACGATGAAACCCAGAAGCTTTCCTGAGGGAACCCTGAATACGCACTTTAATGGATTTAACTTCATCTTGTAAGTGCGCAAGTTTTCGAAGGTTTCTCGTAAATTCTCAAGGAGTGTATCTCTTTCCTTGGTTACGACAGCAATGTCGTCCACGTAAACATGGACATTTTTGCCAATCTGACTATGCAAACAACGTTGCATGCAACGCTGGTAGGTGGCACCTGCGTTCTTCAGGCCAAATGGCATGGTTATGTAATAGTACGTCCCATAGGGGGTTATAAAAGAAGTCTTAATTTGATCTTCCTTTTTCATGCGTATTTGATGGTACCCGGAATATGCATCCAAAAAGCATAAGAGCTCAGAGCCTGCAGTGGCATCTATTATTTGATCGATTCGCGGTAACGCAAACCTATCTTTTGGACACAGTTTGTTTAAACCGGTGTAATCTATACACATTCTAAGGGCAGTGGTATCTTTATTCGGTACTAACACCGGATTTGCGGACCAATCGGTGTGTATAACTTCCTCGATAAAGTCTGCTGCTAAAAGCCGGATAATTTCCTTGCCGATAGCCTTCCGTCTTCTTCCGTCAAATCGACGGAGACCTTGTTTGACGGGTTTGGAGCCTGGAATCACCTTAAGTTGATGCTCAGCAAGTTCCCTGGGTACGCCTGGCATGTCAGCTGGACACCAGGCGAAAATATCCCAGTTCTCACGGAGGAACTTGATGAGCTCGCCTTCCTATTTGTCGGTCATCCCAGTTCCCACTACGACAAATTTTGTCGGATCGTTGGGATCTAGGATTACCTGTCTTGTGTTCTCGGAGGCCTTGAAGCTATCTGCTGGCTTCCGGGTTTCTTTTCCTGCCGGCATTTCTGTCGGCGATACCTCTTTGGCCAGCTCATTCAACTCTTCCTTTGCTATGATTTTTTGGGCGCAAATGGCGTTTTCTTTTTCCAACTTGTTTGCCAACTTGAAGTCTCCCGATATGGTGATTACTCCTCCTTTTGGCCCTGGCATCTTCAGCTTGTTATAGATATAACATGATCTTGCCATAAATTTGGCGAAAGTTGGACGTCCGAGTATCGCGTGATACACGCTTTCGAACGGCACCACTTCGAAGGATACTTTTTCCTGACGGAAGTGATCTTTTTCTACGAAAGTGACATCTAGGGAATTTTCTCCTAGGGATCTTGCTTGCCTGCCAGGAACAATACCGTGAAAACGTATGTTTCTATGGTTGAGCTGGGTCTCGGAGATTTTCAGATGCCTCAGTGTATCCAGGTACATTATATTAATGCTGGATCCTCCATCCATCAGCAATCTTCTTATCCTAGTGTTCTGGACAATAGGGCTTACAACAAGGGCTTGCGTGCCGGGTTCAGGGATATTCCCGGGATGATCAGACTGATCCCAGGTAATTGGTGTGTTTGAACACTTCAAGAATTTCGGGGTTGCCGGAACAACCGCGTTTATTTCTCGAAGCGTTCTTTTTGCCACCTTTGCTGACGGAGTTGCCAGGAAAGTTAGGGCACACTCTCCATCAACTCTCGGAAATTTGGGCTCGCCTTTTCGCTGCTGTTCCTGGATTTTTTCATCAGTGTCCGATTCACTGTCTTCTTTCTCAGCTTCTGGCTTTTGTTTGGAAAACTTCCTTTTGGAATTCTTCCCCTTATTTCCGGATCCTCCACTTCCTTTCATATGCTTGTTCAGCCGGCATTGTGCGTTGGTATGGGTGGGTTTCCCAAATTGCGAATGGTGGACGCAGGGTTCCGACTTAATCTTTTCCCATTCTTCCTTGGTGTAATTGATTGGTTCTGAACTGCGTCCTTTCCACCTATTCCCCTTTTCACTTCCAAAGGCTATGTTAACTTCTTTGGGCTTTTGTGTTGCGTCTGGAGCTCCTTTTTTCTCAGGGCGAGGATTCTTTTTGGCCTGTATCAGTGTGTTGATACTGTCTCCTCTAGCCCTGATGTCTTCTTCGGCTACAGCATGTTCATTGGCGGTTGTAAGCATAGATCCGAGATCTTTGTGCTGTTTGGAACCAACCATGAACGGTACAAGTCCGGGTTTTAGGCCATTGACGAAAGCATGCATTGCTTGTACGTCAGTTACTCCAGAGCAACTATTCTTGATTGCAGTCCATCTTGAGATAAAATCCACGTATGGTTCGTCTTCAAATTGGGTGCAACGGTTTAGCTGGTTGATGCTATTCGGGCGTTTGTAGGTTCCCCAGAAGTGCTGAGTAAATACTCGAGCCATATCATCCCAGCTGTCGACAGTTCTGGAAGGTAATCCGTTAATCCAATCTCTGGCTCCATCCAGTAACATTAGGGGAAGAAACTTTACAGCTTCCAGGTCCGTCCCATTGTTAATCTGGACGGCTGTATAGTAATCTGAGAGCCAGGTATCCGGGTTTGTACTGCCGGTGTATTTTTGGTATGTTGGACCAACTTTGGCGAAGCCAGAATGCAGAGTTATCCTTCGGATCCTATCTGTGAAGCACTTAGGTCCAAAGTATAAGTCGTCTCTTTCCGCCCTATCCATGTGTGCGGAGTACCTGCCGGCTGAATGGACATAAGGGGATCTACTCCTTTCTTTTCCATTGTTGCGCGGACGCGCTTTTCCGGGATCATCTCTATTTCTTCCGATATCACGTCCCTTTGGATGAGGTGGAGTTCTACTCCTGTATCTTTCCTTGTCCTTGGGGGGTGTCCGAGATCTCTCACGCCTGTGAGGTATACCCTGTCTTCCGCCTTTTTCAGCTGGGTTTCTCGGAGGTGGCATTGCTTTGCCATCATTCCGGTGTTTTTCTTCCCGATCGTGGGTGTTAAGTCCACCTTTTGGGAGATGGGATCCGGTTCTAGACGCTTCATCCCTGTTATCGGGATTTTTCTTGTCTTTTCTCGGGTCCGTTTTCCTCTCATTTGGATCTCTCGGTTCCTCCGGTCCGGGTGCTCCAGCGGCGCAAGTAGCTGTTTTGCATAGGGCGGAGTCGTCATGCAGCCTCCCTGATCGCTCTTTCCCCCGGTGTTGTTGTTGCAGTGCCTTTCCGAGGAAAGCATACACCCCTTGAAGTTTTTCACCGTTTGAGTACATATCGTTGTTGAGGATGGCGAACGCTGCTTCCGCGTAATCTGCTGCGGTTTTGTATATTGGTTCGCCTCTGGCATCTTTGTCATTTACCTACTTTTGCCAAGATGGGTTGTGAAACCTTTATTTTGGCGGTAGTACTTCCGGTCTTACGATTCCGGGTAACCTTGTAGGTTTTAAGGCAGATCTATTCTTTTTCTCGTACTCCTCGATTTCTTCCTTCATGAGCTTGATGTCATCCTGGGTTTTTTGGAGGTGTTCACGAGTTCTGAATAGATGTTGCTGTTGCCTTTGGAGAGCTTGTCTCCTGGCTTCTAGCACCTCAGGGGGTTCGTGCAATCCCACTGGTATTTGTAACAACTCCTGTTCTTCTTGTTCTGTCATTGGCAGAACAAGGATTTCTTTTGTTTTCTTCTCCGCAAGTTTTGTTCCGCTTGCATCTCCTACTTCCGGGCTTTCATCAGCTGGATCAGCTAATTTCTTCTTCCGGAGTTTGTATTGGAGTTTTTTAGCGGCCTTGTGCTTTTTCTTGGAAGAGGGAGGCTTTTTGGCAGGTTCATCCTTTGTCAATTCCTTGACATTGGGGAATATCGGAGAAGTTTCTCCGTCTTCTCTCTCTTCCTCTGGCGGAGGAGTTCTAGGGCTTTCCTGACTGCCGGCGTCCGTGTTTTCAGCCGGTTTTGCCATTAGTACTTCATGGAATCCCTCCTGAAAAGATTTAACTTTTCTTTCGAAGGCGTCAACGTCTTCGTCTTTGGAGTCAAAGTCATCTGATCCGGTTTCTGACTCTAATCTTGCCTCAATGGCGGCTAGCACAGAGTCAGCTTCCGAGTTCATCGCTGGATTGGCGGATGTTGGATCTTCCACCTTTGTAGTGGGTTTACTGTTTTCTGCCTCTTGCACGGTATTGCTTTCATCCGTGTTTTCGGCGACCTCGGATTGCACCATACCGATAAAGTGTGAATCACTTTTTTGTCGGCGATCTGAGCAAAATCCGGTATCGTAGTCATCTTCGACTGGGTATAGGGCGGGTGGGGAAAATTTGCTTCCACCGCAAAACCCCATGGCCTCTGCAGTTAGTCCGATAAAGATATTGGTAGATCCAATCGGTAACACGCAGGGACTTACCAGATGATTTTGCGCCGGTATGTAAGATCCATTGTCGAGGAATCGTCCGATATCACCGTCGAACTCCAGGCTTCCGACGGTTATGGAACTGCCGATTCCGCCCAGTATCCCAGATCGAAATTTTACGCCTGACGCCGTTTGCCCCACGGTGGGCGCCAACTGTCGAGACATCGTAGTAGTTTTCATAGACGGGGGTGCCATGAGACTACGGGTAGAGACGTGGGGGAACGCGGTTGCGCTAAAGACGAAAACACAGGTTTTACCCAGGTTTGGTACGTCGTAATAATACGGCGTTCCTACTCCTGCAAACTCACTATTCAGGTCTAAAGCCTATGTATACAAGTACAATGTGAGGTTCTGTCTAGCTATTCGCTGAGGATCAACTTCCCAGCGAGTTAGCCTCTGTCTTCTCCTCTATCTATCATATCTCCCGTCCGGCTTTATATAACAGCCGGGTTAGGGCATACAGAGTAGGAAACCTAGAAGACTACGACGACTATTAACTTGGAAATTAAGGAATCCGCCTTCTACTCCAAGCCAGATCACGTGGGCCGTGATCCGGGTTCTTCTAGAATCCGGCTTCTGTGCATCACCTTACTGGTCCGCCCAATGGACCGTAGCCCACTACCATTCGGGCCACCCGGGCAATCCGACACTTTAGACTACCATCCGATATACCCCTATTTTGTATATATCCGACACTCCTCCTAGAAAAATTGATACCAACTGATATATCTTTGAAAATGGTTGATAAATCCACTGCAATTCCTGTGGGTATATGTGAGGATATTCCTGTTCAAGTTGCTAATAATTGTCTGATATTAACTGACTTTGTTGTGTTGGAAATGCCTGAAGATGATAATATGTCTATTATTCTTGGAAGACCTTTTCTTAATACTGCAGGGGCTGTTATTGATTGCAATCAATGAAAAGTTACTTTTAATGTTAATGAGAAATATCACAGTGTTTGTTTTCCCAAGAAGATTGATAAGAAATATGGTCTAAATTCAATTCAAAATATTGAGACCATCCAGATTGGAGAATTTAATTGTCCTATTCCAAAGCCATCCAAAGAATATGAGACCGTCATGGTTGGGACTATATCCATCAAGGTTGAGGTAACATAAATTTTTGGTGAGAAACAAAGTTTTATTTCATATAAAATTATTTTGGTAGCAAGACTTGATCAACCTTGTTAACAAAGTGATTTTAAATGAAGGAAACAATGTTATCACTACATTTTCGTTACGTTTTCTTATTCATATGCTCGTTTTCGCTGTGCTTCCATAAAGTATATCATGTTTTCATGTTGTTTTCATCATATTCACTCATGCCCACACAAGTTTTCACCTCGTTTTCGCTCGTTTTCCATCGTCTACCCACGTTTTCGCTATCCCCAATCACGTTTTCCATATGTTTTCCTCCGTTTTCAGTGGGTATATGTTTAGTAGAGTATATTAGAACTTCTGTAGGTTTAGTTTTGCTGATGTTTTCCATCATTCCATCTTCGTTTTCCAGCGGCATTATTAATAATTAAAATCCTAGAAAAGTCTGAAAAATAAAGTTTCTCGAAAAATCCCGAAAAGTTTATATTCGAAGTTTTTGCGTAAAAAGGAGCAGAAAGCCACCTGGGTTGACCCCAAGGGGGCACCCATTCCAACTCACCATGGCCAGGCGCGGCCTGCCCCTAGGGCGCGCCTGCCTATGGTGAGGGGGCCCCCTGGCCCCCCACTTGCTCTCCCACCTACCACACCTTCCTCTTGCCCGTAGAAACTCAACCAGTTCATCCAAACCCGAGTTCTTGCTGCTTTTCCTCGCAATTTTCTATCTTCTTGCTCAACCATCTTTTCTGCTGAGATTTGGGGAAGTTGTTTTCCGGTATGTGACTCCTCCGATGATCCAAGTAGAATTTTGTTTAGTGGAGTATTTCTTGCATATTTTGCTGCCGTAGGTGAAAGGGTATGTGAGCTTGCATGCTTGTTTGATGCTTGATTAAGTTAGTTTTGATGCATGTTTAGTACTCATACAAGTCTCTATAGTAGTTGCTACCATATAGTTGATTCAAATAATTTTCTTAAGTTGCTTGTTAAAAATTTCAGAAATGCCAGCATGAGTTAGTGGTAACAGAGATTATGAGAGTTCATCGCGAAGAGGGCGTGTTTCCGGCTGTCTACCCATGCCCAGGGTTCATGAGTGCTGCAGGAATTATGCATGATTTTAAAACATTACTATCCAATGCAGGATTGACACATTTCGTTGATGATGAACCAAGCCAATATGCGAAATTGGCTATGTCCGTGGTGCAGGATTTTCATTTTGATTGACCTTCACCTAACCCCATGGTGCATTAAAAAAATTATAATAAACCTGTCTGTTTGCCTTTTAGAATTTTTTGTGCAGTAATTAAGGTGGAGCAGTGGGGAACGTGCGAGAAGATAAAGGGATATCCCAAGCCATTGACGGATTTATATGCAGAAATCTGCGACGGGAGAAGCTTCACGAAGGAGAATAGAAAAATTCGTAATATACATCTGCCATCCATTCGATATTTTGCTCTATTTATTTCAAAGTGTGTTCTAGCTAGGAAGGTAGCAAGTAAATTATCTGCTCATGATTTAGTATTCTTGTCAGCTGCCTTGAGGAAAGATAGGACTTATAATTTAGGAGCTTTAATTGCTTATCGCCTTGCCACTAACTGTGAGAAAGGAGGAGTTTGTGGAGGTCTCATTGCCTCCCGTTTTATTAGCTTTTCATGGCGTGTTGCCACGTCGCTTAGATGTTCAGTTTCCCTTAGAGAGGCTTGATCTTAATTCCATGTTACAACATCTTTATTGCTTATGGGACTG